>JAIEZT010000441.1:18021564-18099064 GCA_019594935.1 Periophthalmus modestus | reverse complement strand
CAGCTCACCAAAGCTGAGACGTAGTAGTGAGCAGAGTATTCATGGGCTTAGATCGAAGATAACCAAATGACATGGAGCACAGTGCAGGGCTGGAGAGCTGCAGCTGTTTGTCCACATGGGGCTGCCTGTTGAATGTAAATGGGATGAATGTGCCAAGTGTCCTCATTTGACTGCACTTTAGTCTCTATTAAATGTACAGACTCCAAGACGGAAACTCTGCAGGAAGAAAACACGACTCCAAAAGAAACAGAAAAAAGCTAGTTTACAGTTTGTAAAAGCACAGGGACAAAGAGCTTAACTTTTGGAGACACGTCCTTTGATCTGACAAAACTAAAACTGAACTGTTTGGCCATAATCAGCTTTGTTATGTTTGTAGAAAAAAGCAGGAAGATTGCAGCCTGAGAACATCATCCCAACTGTGAGGTATGGGGGAGGCTGCATCATGTCGTGGGGTTGTTCTGCTGCAGGAGGGACTGGTGCACTTCACAAAACAGAAGCATGATGATGAAAGGACATTATCTGGAAATACTGAAGCAACATCTCAAAATATCAGCAATGAAGTTAAAGCTTGGGCAGAAATAGGTCTTGAAATGCACAGTGACCTGAAGCATACGGTCAAACTGGTAACAAAGTGCCTTAAGGATAACAAAGTGGCTTAAGGATAACAAAGTGGCTTAAGGATAACAAAGTGCCTTAAGGATAATGTAACCCGCATTTCCTAAAGCTTTTATTGTGAAGCCACTTCCCGTTGCTGCGGTCCCTTTACCTTTAAGTCACGTGGTCACACCAGGTCAATTACCTGTCTCCTCCTCTGCTCCTCACTGTGGCGTGGCGTGGTCGGCATTTCGAATACGCTGGGATTGCAAACTACAACATACTTCTTACTTTAAACTCTCCTCTTCTCAGTGTTTTTTTCTGGACTGAAAACAGAACCTGGAACACATTCCACATTCTACACCTTGATGGCGAGCTACCCAACCCTGCGGTAGGACTAAATTAACTTATCCTGCTGCTGATCATTTTTTTCCCCCTTGGATTTATATAATTTCTCTGAACTCTGGATCAAAACCTGGACATTGAATAATTACACTCACCACAACACCTATTCACTGCTTTACTGTCTGTTTTGTTTAATTTATTATTTGTGTACATTTCAATACATTTTTGCTTTAAATTTTCAATATGATTTGGTTGTCTTTATTCACACCCCAGGCTCCAAAAGAACCGATCTTTTGATGCTGCCTGTAGTAATCATACTGACCGTGGTCATAGTCAAACTCCTAGCCTACAAGCGTTACAATAACAAAGTGCCTTAAGGATAACAAAGTGCCTTAAGGATAATAAAGTGCCTTAAAGATAACAAAGTGTCTTAAGGATAACAAAGTGCCATAAGGATAATAAAGTGCCTTAAAGATAACAAAGTGTCTTAAGGATAACAAAGTGCCTTAAGGATAACAAAGTGCCTTAAGGATAACAAAGTGCCTTAAGGATAACAAAGTGTCTTAAGGATAACAAAGTGTCTTAAGGATAACAAAGTCACTGTTTTGGAGTGGCCATCACAAAGCCCTGTTGAAAATGTAAGTGCAGACCTGAAAAGGCCTGTGCAAGATGGCCACAAACTTGGCTCAGTTACACCAGTTCTATCTGGAGAAACGGGCCAAAGTTTCTGCCAACTATTGTGAAAATATATCCAAAACATTTGACCCAAATCATACAGTTTAACGGTAATGATACCAAATATTAATCAAATGTATGTAGACATCTGACTTTGAAGAAACTCATGAAAAATAGTTTTTAAAAAATCATTCTTTCTTCAAATAGAAATTATTTTGCTAATCCTAATTGACCTAAAAAGGATGTGTCGTCTGATTTCATGTCAGTGAGAAACAAAAGTATTTTAAATATGTTCGTGTATGTAAACTTTTGGTTTCAACTGTATATGCAAATTAACAAGCAAACATTAGCATAACATCCACGTTATTCATTTACTAACCCTCCAAACATTAAAGGCTGCTCCCAAGGACCCTTCAGCCGCCCCCTGAAACCGATGAAATATCCACCACACTTCAACAATAATCAAACATATGCATGTTATAAATTCTCTAAGTTCATACCGTGTTTTTAGTTTAAACTCTTCATAAACTGTGTTATCTTTAGATGCTGCTGCTTTACATGTGCAGGTCGTGTCTGTCATAATGTTCGGGCAGGCGGGACCAAAAAATGCAGAACTCGGGGAAAGTTTACAGTGTTTATTTATAGAAAGTGAATCAACAGGCAAATGACAGTAGATCGGACAAGGAGCAGGGAGCGAACCAGGATCCAGGGGCGTGACGTGAAGTGCTGAGACGAACATGAGGAAGACGGTACCGGAGCAGAGAGGCAGGGTCAGGAACAGAGACTGAGGTGAGGGAGCTGAGCCGGTCCAGGGAACGGACTGTTGACACGTGGACGATCTGCCACCGAGTGTAGCATCCGGGCTCCTCTTATCCCCAGCAGATGATGAGATGATTGTCTCCAGGTGAGCACGGGAGGAGCCAGGAACTCCGCCCAGCTCCAGACAGGTGAGGGAGGGAAAAAGGACAACACACGAGGCGGGACAGACGGGGATCAAGACAGTGTCTTATAGTTTGTGTACCTGTTTTTGCTAAAATCATATGGTAAATGGTAAATGGTCACATTTTTATATATCGCTTTTCTACCTTTCAAGGCACTCAAAGCGCTTTACAACAAGGAACCAGTCACCCATTCACACACACATTCACACACCAGTGTACGCAGACACTGGGGGCGAGGCGGGTTAAGTGTCTTGCCCAAGGACACAACAACAGCATTCATCTGTGAGGGTTGGAATTGCACCGCCAACCTTTAAGTCAGTGGATCTAACCACTCAACCAATGATGTTTATGTAGAGAGCGGGATTTGAACCGCCAACCTTCGGGTCAGTGGACAAACACTCCACCTACTGAGCTACTGTCGCCACATATGAAGAAGTTTATCCCACCTGTTGTTTGACGGTTTCTCTAAGTCCCAGGTATGAGACGAGGTGGATGTTCCATCTTCCCGGTTCATATTTTTCTGCATCTTAATGGCTTCTCTGATCCAGTGGTGGTACATGGTACATTCAACACAAATGTTCCACCAGCTGTACCAGTTTCACATGTACATGATGTGTCGCCCCCTGCTGTTTGATGCCTTCTCCAGTGTGAATAGTTGTATCCATCCTCTCAGTTCATTGTTGGAGCACTTTTCCATATTCCATATATTCCTTCCAGTATTGTGAGTCATGTATTGTGTTTTCTATCCAATTGTGACAGATCCTGTGATTCCCGACCTTATTTCACACGATGGTTCTCCTGTTAAAAAGTCTTTGGGCCCAAAAAACACAATTACTTTTAAAGTTCAAGTGCAAATACCAGTAGTTCCTGAAATATACAAACATTTGTATGTATGTATTCTGACTCACAGTGCAACAACAGATCTGAAGTACAACTGTCTTGTAACTACAGTAAATTAGTTGCAGACTGAGTAAATGTTGTACAAAAGTAATTACAGCTTTAGCGTGATTTAAAACAAAACAACCAGACGGTGCCTTCAGTCTCTAAAGAGCCAGACACCAGACGAAAACCATGCATTTTTCTCTTTCGGGCCAATTTAAAAGTGAATCTTAGTAAGAAAACACCTCAGTAAGTCCCATCCAACAGCCTGGGTGAAATACGTTATGGGATTGGGTCCTGAAGGGGTAAAAGTAAACACTAAGGATCAGAAACTGAGCACGAGAATTACTGCTAAAGACAGAAAGTTTGAAGGCGACATGGTTGGGAAAGGGAGATCTATAAAGTGGTCAAAGTTTTTGACAGTACAAAAGTGAAAAATGACATGCAAAATGAACTTTTATGAGCTTAACAATATTGTTTGTAAATTTTTGTATTATTTTCCTTTATCTTACTATTCTCAGTGGTGTTGAGGTACTATAGCAGCCAAACTGCCAAACTGCGCCAAACAACCAGGAAATGTGGATGATGTGTCTTGCCAAAAGACACAACAACAGAACTTGGTCTAAGTGAGAATCGTCCCTCGTGTCGGGGGACCACTGCTCTAACCTCTGCTTTGGTGGACTGTAGACCATTGTGTTCTGCGTCCTGATTGGCTGAGGGACTGTAGACCATTGTGTTCTGCGTCCTGATTGGCTGAGGGACTGTAGACCATTGTGTTCTGCGTCCTGATTGGCTGAGGGACTGTAGACCATTGTGTTCTGCGTCCTGATTGGCTGAGGGACAGTAGACCATTGTGTTCTCTGCGTCCTGATTGGCTGAGGGACTGTAGACCATTGTGTTCTGCGTCCTGATTGGCTGAGGGACTGTAGACTATTGTGTTCTGCGTCCTGATTGGCTGAGGGACTGTAGACCATTGTGTTCTGCGTCCTGATTGGCTGAGGGACTGTAGACCATTGTGTTCTGCGTCCTGATTGGCTGAGGGACAGTAGACCATTGTGTTCTGCGTCCTGATTGGCTGAGGGACTGTAGACCATTGTGTTCTGCGTCCTGATTGGCTGAGGGACTGTAGACCATTGTGTTCTGCGTCCTGATTGGCTGAGGGACTGTAGACCATTGTGTTCTGTGTCCTGATTGGCTGAGGGACTGTAGACCATTGTGTTCTGCGTCCTGATTGGCTGAGGGACTGTAGACCATTGTGTTCTGCGTCCTGATTGGCTGAGGGACTGTAGACCATTGTGTTCTGCGTCCTGATTGGCTGAGGGACTGTAGACCATTGTGTTCTGTGTCCTGATTGGCTGAGGGACTGTAGACCATTGTGTTCTGCGTCCTGATTGGCTGAGGGACTGTAGACCATTGTGTTCTGCGTCCTGATTGGCTGAGGGACTGTAGACCATTGTGTTCTGCGTCCTGATTGGCTGAGGGACTGTAGACCATTGTGTTCTGCGTCCTGATTGGCTGAGGGACTGTAGACCATTGTCCATCAGTCTCCTCCGTGTCTCCTGTACAGTACAGAATGTGTCAGACAAATTTACATAAATGTTGGATCAGTGTGACTCTGAAGTGCTGTATGTTTGCAAGTTTTCTCCCCGACAAAACCCACAATGTCGATGAAACGTTCTGCACCGACGAAGGTTTGAACTTTGTGTTTAAACAAGAGAGAAATGTGAGAAAATGTTAATGTGTGAGAAAAGTGTATAAAGTGTGTGGTGAGGGGTTTTACAGCAAAACATATAGAATAATAAAGCTGTAAAAAATAAAGCTGAAACTTCATGGATTTCACTTATTGCAGGTTATTTTTAGAACATAACCTTCACGATAAATGAGGTACTTAAAAACCACAGTCCAGAGCAGTTGGAGCCTGCAGTCTGACAGTAAACAGGAGTTGTGCATGTGTCATCTGCAGATTCTGTCATTTTATTTTTCATTTTCAGGTTGTTTTTGTTTTTTCACATGATTTTAGTGGTTGCCTCTCTTGTTGCCGAGAGCAACCACCACATGACATGTGCCGTCCAACCATGTTACAGGAGCAGGTATTGGTTTTTTATTTTGTCCATACTTTTTTATTTTTAACTCCTCTGTCACATAAGGACTGAGGTGTGACATACTTTGACAATAGCGGCAATAAATAATGAGACTTTTTTGCTTTAGAGGCAAATTTGAGTATTTTGCAGATTAGCAAATCCAGCTGCAGTTGTTGAGTGACAGCAGACGCAGTTTAGTAAATCTCCACCAATCCACCAGCCTCACCAACAGTGACGCACCAAAAATAATTCCTTTGCTTTATCTCCACTGCTGCCTGCACCTGTCTGTGGGAGGATTACTGCACATCCAGTGATGACAGCACCTAATTACTTTCAGTGCATTCACTCAATAGTCTCATACAGTAGGACACACTGGAGAGGGCCCACGCTGCACTGACAAAGAAAAATCTACTTATGTCACCTCTTTGCTTTCAGATTTTCCATTGACAGCTGGTTATGTGGTTCAAGGTGAATAAAAGTTAATGCACAACATCTCAAGTTTCTTAAAGTAACATGTGCCGTGTAGTGATGGTGTAGTGGTGGTGTAGTGGTTGTGTAGTGATGGTGTAGTGGTTGTGTAGTGGTGGTGTAGTGGTGGTGTAGTGATGGTGTAGTGATGGTGTAGTGATGGTGTAGTGGTTGTGTAGTGATGGTGTAGTGGTTGTGTAGTGGTGGTGTAGTGGTGGTGTAGTGGTGGTGTAGTGATGGTGTAGTGATGGTGTAGTGGTGGTGTAGTGGTGGTGTAGTGATTGTATAGTGATGGTGTAGTGATGGTGGAGTGGTGGTGTAGTGGTGGTGTAGTGGTGGTGTAGTGATGGTGTAGTGATGGTGGAGTGATGGTGGAGTGATGGTGTAGTGGTGGTGTAGTGATGGTGTAGTGATGATGTAGTGGTGGTGGTGTAGTGGTGGTGTAGTGATGGTGTAGTGATGGTGTAGTGTGGTGTGTAGTGGTGTAGTGATGGTGTAGTGATGGTGTCGTGATGGTGTAGTGGTGGTGTAGTGGTGGTGTAGTGATGGTGTAGTGATGGTGTAGTGATGGTGTCGTGATGGTGTAGTGGTGGTGTAGTGGTGGTGTAGTGATGGTGTAGTGATGGTGTAGTGGTGGTGTAGTGATGGTGTAGTGGTGGTGTAGTGGTGGTGTAGTGATGGTGTAGTGATGGTGTAGTGGTGGTGTAGTGGTGGTGTAGTGATGGTGTAGTGATGGTGTAGTGATGGTGTCGTGATGGTGTAGTGATGGTGTAGTGGTGGTGTAGTGATGGTGTAGTGATGGTGTAGTGATGGTGTAGTGATGGTGTAGTGATGTGTAGTGATGGTGTAGTGATGGTGTAGTGATGGTGTAGTGATGGTGTAGTGATGGTGTAGTGATGGTGTAGTGATGGTGTAGTGATGGTGTCGTGATGGTGTCGTGTGGTGGTGTAGTGATGGTGTAGTGATGGTGTAGTGATGGTGTCGTGATGGTGTGAGTGTGGTGGTGTAGTGGTGGTGTAGTGGTGGTGTAGTGATGGTGTAGTGGTGGTGTAGTGATGGTGTAGTGGTGGTGTAGTGGTGGTGTAGTGATGGTGTAGTGATGGTGTAGTGGTGGTGTAGTGGTGGTGTAGTGATGGTGTAGTGATGGTGTAGTGATGGTGTCGTGATGGTGTAGTGGTGGTGTAGTGGTGGTGTAGTGATGGTGTAGTGATGATGTAGTGATGGTGTAGTGATGGTGTAGTGATGGTGTAGTGGTGGTGTAGTGATGGTGGAGTGATGGTGTAGTGATGGTGTAGTGATGATGTAGTGATGGTGTAGTGATGGTGTAGTGATGGTGTAGTGGTGGTGGAGTGATGGTGTAGTGGTGGTGTAGTGATGGTGGAGTGATGGTGTAGTGATGGTGTAGTGATGGTGTAGTGATGGTGGAGTGATGGTGTAGTGATGGTGTAGTGATGGTGTAGTGATGGTGTAGTGATGGTATAGTGATGGTGTAGTGATGGTATAGTGATGGTGGAGTGATGGTGTAGTGATGGTATAGTGATGGTGTAGTGATGGTATAGTGATGGTGTAGTGATGGTATAGTGATGGTGGAGTGATGGTGGAGTGATGGTGTAGTGATGATGTAGTGATTGTGTGTGATGGTGTAGTGATGATGTAGTGATGGTGTAGTGATGGTGTAGTGATGGTGTAGTGATGATGTAGTGATGGTTGAGTGGTGGTGTAGTGGTGGTGTAGTGGTTGTGTGTGTGATGGTGTTGTAGTGTGGTGTAGTGATGGTATAGTGATGGTGTAGTGATGATGTAGTGATGGTGTAGTGATGGTGTAGTGATGGTGTAGTGATGGTATAGTGATGGTGTAGTGATGATTGTAGTGATGGTGTAGTGATGGTGTAGTGATGGTGTAGTGATGGTGTAGTGTGCGGGTGTAGTGGTGGTGTAGTGATGGTGTGTGTGGTGGTGGAGTGATGGTGTAGTGATGATGTAGTGATGGTGTAGTGATGGTGTAGTGATGGTGTAGTGATGATGTAGTGATGGTGTAGTGATGGTGTAGTGATGGTGTAGTGATGGTGTAGTGGTGGTGGAGTGATGGTGTAGTGGTGGTGTAGTGGTGGTGTAGTGATGGTGTAGTGATGGTGTAGTGGTGGTGGAGTGATGGTGTAGTGGTGGTGTAGTGATGGTGGAGTGATGGTGTAGTGATGGTGTAGTGATGGTGGAGTGATGGTGTAGTGATGGTGTAGTAGGCTGGTTATATGATTTTGCCAGACATCATGGTTCATAAACGTTAGTAGACATTATTAAGTCTTGTTTAAAACACACTTTCATATGTATATGCTATAATGGGTGCCGCACAGACAAGAACGCTGCTATGGAGGGGTTCTCTCACTGAGGAACCCCGGCGTGTCACCAGGACTGAGGCAGCCACCGTCTCAGGTGGAAAGGGTGGGTGGGTTGTCCACTTCTACCTGCGTATGTAAAGCCCATCCATCCATTCATTTTCTTCTACTTATCTGAGGCCGGGTCATGGGGCAGCAGCCTAAACAGAGACTCCCAGCCTTCCCTCACCCCAAACACATCCTCCAGCTCCTCCGGTGGGACCCCAAGGTGTTCCCAGGCCAGAGAGACATAGTCCCTCCAGAGTGTCCTGTGTCTTCCTTGGGGCCTCCTCCCAGTGGGACATGCCCGAAACACCTCCCTAGGGAGGCGTCCAGGAGGCATCCTGAACAGCTGCCTGAGCCACCTCAACTGGCTCCTCTTGACATGGAGGGCAGCAGCAGCTCTACTCCGAGCTCCTCCTGTGTGACCGAGCTCCTCACTCTATCTCTAAGGGAGCGACCAGCCACCCTGCAGAGGAAGCCCATTTCAGCCGCTTGTATCTGTGATCTTGTCCTTTCGGTCATTGACCACAGGTGAGGTGAACGTAGATTGAGGTAAATCGAGAGCTTTCCCTTTCGAGCTCCTTCTTCACCACAGACGATGCAGCGACATCACTGCAGACACTGCACTGATCCGCCGTCAATCTCATGCTCCATTACTCATGACCAAGACTCCAAGATACTTAAACTCCTCCACTTTAGGCAAGGACTCTCCACCTGGAGCGGGCAAGCCACTTTTTTTCCAATTGAGAACCTTAGCAAAGGCCCCCGTGGTCAGCCAAGGCCCCACAACGTCTGGACTTAGGTACTCGGGACGGATCTCATCCACTGCTTGCCAACCACCTCAATGACTTCAGCCAGGGTGATGGACGAGTCCACCTCTGGGTCCTCAGTCTCTGCTTCCTCTTCGGAAGACGTGACGCTAGGATTGAGGAGACACTCAAAGTATTCCTTCCACTGTCCGACAACATCCACAGTGGAGGTCAGCAGCTCTCTGCCCGCACTGTACACAGTGTTACTGAATCACTGCTTCCTTTGGTGTCTGATGGTTTGCCAGAATCCGATAGTCCTTCTCCATGGCCTCCCCAGACTCCTCCTAACCCTTCGTTTTTGCCTAGGCGACTGTGCAAACCACTGCACACTTATCCTGCGAGTACTCGTCAGGAGTCCCACAAGCCAGCAAGGCTTGATAAGACTCCTTCAGCCTGACTGCATCACTTACTTCCGGTGGCCACCACCAGGCTTGAGGGTTGTTGCCGCGACAAGCACCGCAGACCTTACAACCACAACTATGAGCAGATACATTGACGATAGAGGGTGACAACATGACCCCAAGCTGTGTGCGGAGGTGAGGCCGACTATATCTAGTCGGTAACACTCAACCTCCTGCACAAGCTCAAGCTCCTTCCCCCCAGTGAAGTGACATTCCGAGTCCCCAGAGCCAGTCTCCATGTCCGGAGATGCCACCCAGATCCCCACACGGATCCTCCTGCACTAACCCAAGACCTGGCTCCCAGGTGGGGCCCAGGTGGGGCCCCGGTGACGCCGGTCCAAGCCACGTAACTGGCCTCGATGTTGAACTCATCATGAGGGGATTCTGAACCGCTCTTAGTCTGACCCATCCCCCAGGACCTGTTTGCTGTGTTGTCAACAACAGAGCTCCTAGGATCATAAAAGAAAGATATTCTTTCTGTTTATAACACTCTTCTGTGAAAAACCCATAGAGATACAGTAAGAGCAGAGGATGTGCTTGGAAGTACTTGTTGTGCACAGAACCTATTATTTCATAACAACCTGGGCATTTTTCTCTCTAAAGGTCTTAGTTTCTCAAGTGTGTGTGTGGTGTCAAGGCTTTTTAAAGCTGCATTATCCAACTTTATCTTGTAAATTAAAGTCTGTTGCTTTCATTTTTGTCTTTTGTCTTTGAGCATCATGAAAAGTGCTGTATTATTATTAGTATTATTTTTATTTTAACCTCAGACTGTATTGTAAAAGCAGTTTTTTGTTTCAAAATCAGACCACTGTGTTCTGTGGCTCCGTGACACTGCTGGATGTTTTCTCCATCTCCCAAAAAGTAATGAGGATGAACAATACTGATGTGCCAAAGGTTTTGTGAGAGTTCTTAGCTTTTCTTCTTTCACAGTTTAAAAATCAGGTATATGAGCTTCAAGCATCAACAAAAACTAATACTGTATAATAAAGGAACATAAAAAATAAAATAAAAAATTGCATGCGTTTCCTTAAATGCTTTTACAAACACTGCCAACAACCAGAGGCTCTAACACGTCACATGTAAAGAACATTACATATAAGTGGTGACTAACTCTCACCCTGCGGTTTCTATAATTGTCGGTGTATGAAGTTTATGATTATGTGAACTGCCTCTGGTCCATCACAATCTGTAGTGACTCATCTCTCCTCATGAGATTTCTTACTGAAGTGTCCTTCTGTAAAAGCGTCTACTCTCCTGATGAACAGGGGCCAATCCACGAACAAAAGATGGATTTAAAGGATGTACCTGATGTAAAGCTCAAATTAGATCTGTTTTTCTGCAGTAGGATATATTATAAAAGCAGCTCTGAGGGTCAGAACAAAGCCGTGTGCTCTGTGTCTAAATATAAAGCATTTTTATTCATCAACCAGGAGGTAGCACTGTTAGCAAGGTTGTTGTTGTTGTTGTTAGCATTGTGACAGCAAAACTGGCCTCTGAAAGTTGTGAATCATGCTTCCGTCAGTTGAATAATAATAATAATGACGACAATTAAGAGGCTGTAGGGCAAGGTATTATTATTATTATTATTATGAAGTAAATGCTTTAGGGAGGAATCATTTTGGACCACTGCAAACCATTTAAAATGAACTAATATCTTGTGAGGGAGTAAATTTACTTTTCTACCCTTGAAGAATACTGTAAAAACAGCTCCGTGCTAAACTGTGCTTTTGGGTGACAGGTTTGAAAGTGCTAAGGTGAAAACGTGCGATGTGAAGAGTAACACAAGTTAACACCACAACCAAGAGTTTTCCTCACCTCTAACAGCCTCTGTATAAAAATACAGGGATGTCAGTGTGAACTTTCCAGACAACAGATCTTCAGTTTACAAAATGTACCGGACCTTACTCCACTTTTCAGATATTAGCTGCAGATGTTCTTGATTTGATGTGACTGTTAAAGTTCAAGTCTGAGTCCATTATTACCTCTAGATTTCTCCTGATTTGAAGGTTTTAGAGAGAGACACTGGAGGTGACTCTGACACTTTCTCTATGTTTCTGTGGGTCTGTGACTTTCATCTTGTCTGAGTTTATCTGGAGAAAGTTGTTTTCATCCACACACTGATCTGATCAGTGTCAGAGTGAATCCACTGGTCCAGATTCACCTGCTGCAGTGACACATAGATCTGAGTCTCTGCAGAGTCATGACACATTATTGCTGTGTATTAACTGGCCTGTAGGGGGCAGCATGTAGAGACTGAACAACAGGGGTCCCAGGATTGACCCCTGAGGCACCCCACAGCTCAGGGACATTTTATCTGAGACACATTTTCTAATTTCAACAAAGAACTCCCTGTTTTCTAGAAAGGACTCTGTGTTTTTATATAGTGCATATAAACGTCTGGTTTTAACTGTAGTCACATTCAGGATTGTACCAACCACGTCTTTTATTCAAGGCGGCTCGTGTATTTCTCTGATTGGTTTGTCCCACTCATTAGAACTCCAGACCATGACCACAATTTGTTGATCCAGAGGGAAATTCAAGTTTGGCTGCAGCAAAGTCATTGTGGTGAATAATTAAGAAGCTGTTTCTTTTTTTCCACATGTTTAAAACTGTAATAATCAGGTTCTGCACCTTTAACGTTTGTGTATGGGGAAGAAAGGCATATTCAAATAGAGCCTTGGAACGTCTGCTGTGTACAGGCTCGATGTGAAGGATAATAACATTGTCCTATTGAGCTGTAGCAGAAGTCAAGGACACTACTGCCCCTCCTCTATTGCATATCTACGAATGACCTCCAGGTGATGGTTGGCGCAGCCTCTTCTCCACGGCTCGTTCAATATTATTTCATTATCATAAAGAAATGTCAAGACAAAAATACAAACCATTCAACAAAGACACGTTTCAGTGTCACATGACTGATGCAGACCGGACAAAAACGAGGACGAGTGCAGAGCGACCAGGTCAAAACTACGACTAAACCAGTGTTTCTGGTTCTCAAATAGTGGGGCCCGCCCTCCTGGGGGGGCACGTTGCGATGCCAGAAGAGGCACAAATGACCCCGGGGAGCATGGTTCTCTTTTGCCGTACTAGAGTAAAGTGTAATTGCACATCCACTACAGTAGGTGGCAGTTGCGCTCTCACTGTTAATGTGAGTATTAGCTCTAGACCATAGAGTTAATACTGTGAACGCTGCACACGCAAAGAGCAGGAGACACTGAGAGAACAAACCCCACAAGTAAAGATGGAAAAGTATTTAACAGGGAGGAAAAGGAAGAGTGAGATGGATGGAGGTACAGAGAAAAGTGAAAGTCACCTGAAAGACGAGGAAGTATAACGAGTGTATACAGCACTGGGCTTCACCGTGACTACAGTGGGAGAAGAGGACAGACCCGTGTGTCTCCTGTGTCTGAAAACATTGGCAGAGGGCAGCATGAAGCCAGATAAATGAAGGTGTCACTTAAAGACATCACACCACAGTCACGCTGATAAGCCGCTTGAGTTTTTTCAGCGAAAACAGGACGAATATTACCAACAATCATCCCGTTACTTCAGTAAACCAGTGAGCACTGTTAGCATCTGTCATGATCCGCCTGTTCCTGCATGTTTCCTGTGTTCTCCTCCCTCCTCCCTGCCTGCCTGACTGAGGAGCTGGGCGGAGCTCCCAGTCCCTCCCATGCGCACCTCCACCTGCCATGGGTATAAGAAGGACTGGGAGCTGACATTCGGTGGCAGATCGTCCACGTGTCAAACGTGACTACTCTACCTCTGTTTTTGTTGCTCTTTGCCTTGTACTTATTGGATTATTTTTGTGACCCTCCAGAATCCTGCCTCTGCTCCGTCAGCTCAGCTGCCTCTGCTCCGTCCTGGACCCCGCTCCTCACTGGTATCGTTGTCTTGTCTCACCTGTCTGTCCTCGTGCCCTGGACCCTGCTCTTCACCCTGCTCCTCGTCCTGAGAGAGAGACTCTACCGACTTTGTTGCTCATTGACTATTATCATCACTCTTGTAAATAAACAGTGTTTAACTGCTCCCTGAGTCGTGCGTGTTGGCCCGAATATTCAGACATTACCACAGCATCATACAAGGTGCCGTACCAAAGTGCTCAATGCAAAAACCCCACACAACAGCAGAGGAGGTGATACTGCAGCATTAGACATGGTCTCTGTCATGCTGAATGACGCAAGTGCTGCAAAAATAAAACTATCCCTCTGTCCAACGACACTGTCTCCAGACGTACATGACGTTAACGATCTTCAAGAGCAGCCGGTGGGTAAACTCAACATTTTGCCTTACAATTCGAAGAAGAAACTGACAGCAACACAGACTGTTTGTTTGTTGCTTATGTACATTTTGACATGACAAACTCTCTGTGTGAGGATCTACTTTTCTGTAAATATGTTAAAGACAGAGCTGAGGAGCTGTTCAAAATGCTACACTGCTTCCTGAAGTGGGAGAACTGCTCTGGTGTTTGCAGTGATGGTGCACAGACCTGGGCAGGATGAGAAAAGGACTTCGGACACTAATCAAGAAGAGCTCACCTAATGCTGAGAGGACACACTGTGACACACAGAGAGGCACGAGCATCAAGAACATTTCCTCTGTTAAGTGAGGTGATTATTATTAGTCAGACGTGTCAGCATTGAAATACCTGCTTTTATTCCTTTGTTATAATATGTAATTAATATGAAATGTTTGTCTCTTTACTATGAAATGCACCGACTAATAGGAATCAATGAGAAATAGTTTTATATTATTTACTATGTTAATTTCCACTGTGTAATTTTTTTTATTGTTTTGTCAGATGGAAACGAGCTGTTGAGCTTTAATCTGGTGCAGATCGTCTCTGTTTTATGAGCATCATGTCTCTGAACATCGTCCCTTCAGATAAAGACTAAACTATAACTATTACATTATGGGTGTAGTGAATTTTATTAAGACCATTTGACAATGATGTGACTTTTGGAGTTTCTGTCTGACATGTTTAAATGTGGCAGATGTTAGACCTGGATGTTTTAATCAGGCTGTTGGTTAATCAGCTCCAGGTTCAGCCCTAAGAGGCGACTGCTGTTGTGATTTTGGGCTTTACAAAAATAAATTGAATTGAATTGACTTGTATCTGGAGCAGCTCCTCCCTCGAGAGTTTAGAGGAAAATTGAAATGTTCACAGGAGGTTACGGCCTCCACACTGTGGACGAGAGCTGCTGTGGAGGGTCTAGAACAGACATTATAAACATGGTCGACTTTATTTGAAATGAAGGTCAGTGTCAGAGCTGTTTCTATACAACACACTCACATGTTTCCCTCTACAGAGTCACAGCTGTAAGATCTGAATGTGTCCAGAGTCCAGAGTCCAAAGTCCAGAGTCCAGAGTCCAGAGTCCAGAGTCCAGAGCACAGAGTCCAGAGTCCAGAGCACTGCCGGAGCGTCAGGGAACATCATGAATGTTCTTCTTCATGTTAGTGTCAAATGTCGTGAACCATTCTGCAAGTAACTGTATCAGTTAAAATAAAAAGACTAAAATCCCTGTAACTTTATAGAAAAATGAAGAGAACCACCAAAACACAGGCCACAGATGAACAAAGTAAAACAACTAACATTATTTTAACAATATTATATTATATTTTTTGAACATATAGTGAACACGTGTGACTTGTTTCCACAGGTTTTGTGGCAGGAAGACGACTTTGTACCTGATGCCCTGTCACACATGGAGAGTTTTGTTTCTGTTTGTACATGTAACCCACGTCTCCTCTCCCCCGTCTGATATAAATGACGCCTCCTCCCCTGCAGTTCCTATTGGGCTGCCACAAGTGGCACTACAATAAAAATGGCTGATCCCCGTCTCACTTCCTGTCCTCCACTTCCTGCTCCCGACTGCGGACTGTGAAACTCGTGGCAGATGCTAGACCAAACCGCTCAGAACTCAATCAATTCTGTTTAAAAAATTCTCAAACTTGATGGTCAGGTTTTTGTTTTTCCCAACAACCCTGATCCCTCTTCAAGAGGTGGCGAGCGAACTGAACTGAACCTAACCTACAAACTGGTAGGATCTTTTTATTTATTTTTTTCTTCCGAACCGAACGGACACCTTAAGTTGGATTATTGGTTTTTTTGCCCATTCGAACTTGCATTTTCACGAACGTGCACTTTATGAAAAAACTTTATGAAAAACTTTGTTTCACATCAACGCATTGCGAAAAACTTTCTTTCAAAGGAAGTAAGCACACTTAAAAGGACTTGAATCACAAAGCTCAACTTAAAAACTTGAACAAAGGTTAAAACGGGTTTACCTACAATTGTTGTTTTTTTTTCGTGGTCTTTTGCCACATTTATTCAAATATATATATACATATATATTATTTTTTTTTGTATGTCTGGTATTTTGTTTGTACAATTTGTATTTATTTAATACATTTCCTTAAACTTAATTTCTGTCTCCATGTTTTTCATTCCCACAAGCTCCTACAGTCAAACCTGGTTCTTCTGTTTGTCAGATACGTCCCCCTGCAATAACTCAGTCCTAACCTAATTCATTTTAGTTAGCGTTACATACATGTCTAATATTCACATCTAATATTCACATTCTGTGCTGGTCCATTACTGTGTTACAGTAATAAGTGATATAAATATATGTACACATGTGCACAGTAGATAATCATGTGTTAATCATGTGTCCACAGAGACCAGAGCCTCTGCAGGACAATAATCCTCCACACTGTGCATCTCCAGCAGTTTATTCACTGTGGAAACATAACGACTGTTTTTGTTTCATTATTTTACTTTAAAGCATTTTAAGGACATTTGACATTGCATGTACAAGTAAGTAATTGTATAGATAGAATTACATTAAATATATATATATATATATATATATATATATATATATATATATATATATATAAAACAAGGATATCAAATAAGTTTCAAGCTTAAACATTTTATTGCACACGACCACTTTCCATAATATTATTTAGCAAATCCAGCAACAGTAATTATGATTCACTTTTATTTTATTTTATTTTATTTTATCCTTATTAGTTAAAAAAAAACAACAACAACACAGCCTGCCGATGATAAGAGAACAGTTTTTATTTGTAGATCCATCTGACACAACTCGAGTTCTACTAGAGTGAAAGGCTCTAAACTCTTCTGTTCTGACGGTCTGTGTCGTCCACGTCCTCAGTGACACACGTCGTACGACGAGCCCCCCGAGCGAACGGCCACACACCCCACAGCCACACTAAACACCCCACCACCAGGAGGAGGAGGAGGAGGGTGTAAAAGGTGTGTCCATACGTCCAACACATATGATTAAATTATGTATAGAACATATGGACCTGGCTCACTCACCGAACATCCACCACTGCAGACGCCTGAGTCGAGAACAGGACCAGGAGCTGAGGTATTTTTCCACTACGTTTGTTAAACCTTCAGTGTCACAGACGACCTGAAGTGACTGGACATGTTCATATTTCTCTCTGTCTGTGGAGGAGATGTGTGGACAGTCAAAAGCTCCAATAACTAACGGAAACCCAGATACTGCTGGAGTTTGTCCTCTTGGTGTGTGAGGAGAATTTGACCCATTCCTCTTAGAAATGCAGTTGTAACTTCTGACAAAATATGCAAGAACCTGCCCCGGGATGAATCAGCTGCAGCAGCAACAGTTTCAAATGAATGTGACGCAAAAAAAAAAGAAGTGAAACCCAATTTGTGGTTAGTGCAGGACTGGCTTGTGTTTTCTCTCCATTTGGCTCCAGATCTTCCCGCTGACGCCGAGAGCTAAAGAATCGCTTCCCACTGCAGACATTTAATAAAATATTTTCATCTGTTCTTCCAATTACATGTGCCCTGTGGGGGGCGCTCTGCCACATCGTCTCATTCCTCCTCAGGTTTTATTACTGCCGCCGTGACAAACGCCTCGGACGTCCTGCCACGCCTCAAACACTTTTACAACCATTAAATAATAATGAGCATGGTAAAGTTGTGAATTTGCATTTTCCACCATTTTGTGTCACGTGAGACGCTGCAGCTGCACGATGCAGAAGACTCAGAGTCTCAGAGGCGAGACCACAGACTGAAGGACAGAGCGTCGTTCAGCTCCAGCCAGATCAAGTCTTTAGTTTGACCCATTTATACAAACGAAAATGATTTATATATAAACAAAGTTAAACCAGGGTTTTATTTCTTTCAGTGGAGAAATGTAGAATCTAATCACAACGTCACAATTCTGGGAAAATTGAAAGAGATCAAACAAAACAAAGTCAAACTGTGAAGAAGAAAGAAACGATAATGAAGCAAAAGTACAGAAATGTGCAAACAGAATCCTGTAACTATGTATTTTTTATTTAACCTTTATTTAACCAGGAAAGTCCCACTGAGATTTACTCATCTCTTTTTCAGAGAGTCCAGGACAAACAGCAGCAGTTACATCACAGACACAAAACATCACATCTTCAAAACATTTACAAATCATAGACTTTCCAAACTTTCCAAACCTTTCAACATAGATTTGACACAACACTTCAGTCTGACCCTGGTGTGTGACTGATGTTATATTAAATAATCATGCACTTTGAAGCAGAACATGTCTCTGTTTGTGCTGATCTTTTACTTCAGTCCTCCTTGTACTTTGCTGTTGCAATGTGACAGTTTCCCCGTCGTGGCTCAGATGAAGGTCTCAGATCTTATACCGTTATCTAATATATATATATATATATATATATATATATATATATATGTATGTACTAGAGCATCACTTTGAACTTCTCCCTTAGTCTAGTTCAGTTTCCTCCAGGTCCTCAGACTAATCCTTCAGGTAGGTCCTCCTCAGCTGAGCCCAGCTCCAGGTCCAGCTCCAGCTCCAGCTCCAGGTCCAGCTCCAGGTCCCTCAGTGTCGCTCTTCTGTCGTCCACTTTCATTCTTACTTCTAACATTTCTCACCATCTGTTAAACTTCTGAAAGTCTCTCATTTATTTGAAAACACTGCCCAGCTTGTGTTTTGGTGGTTTCACTGTTTCATACTTAATTTTCCTCTTTTCCCTCCGTTTTGTCGTGTGATTGTGTCACATTAGATGCAGCTGCTTCACAGAAAAACAATCATATTATTCAGAGCTTTGCAAATGTCTGAAAATGAGGTGATCACAACCTCATTTCAGACACAGAGCCGGTGATGTACTGTTAGTTTTCCAGCTGGTTTATTTTGCTTTGATAAATGTTTTTCTGGAGTGTGATATGGAGATTTAAACTGTTTTATGCATAATAAATGTACAGTGTGTCTAATCATTTAAATAACAGAGCATAAATACACTGAAAAACACACCTTACAGCAACTGGGCACGCCGCTCCACAGATCAGACCTGTCACTTGTGGTTAGACTGTGCACAAACAGGTGGTGCACCCTCCACCAGAAACATGAGAGTTCCTTTAACATTCTTAAATAAACCTGTGGAAACCTGCTCAACGTCACGCCGCTTCACGACTAAATTATTGTCCTTAAAAGTGACAAAAGAACCGGAAAATCTGGACACGGCTCCTCACTGTGACGAGACGGGACAGTTCTTAACACACTGAACATCTAGTGTTGATTTGGGAGAAGCATAATCACATGATCTCTGCAGCTCAGGGGGAGGAGCTCTCTGAGGACACACTGTCCCGAGTCTTTACGGCAGGTTCAGCTCCAAAACTCTGAAACTCTGAGGATGTAAACCTCACATCGTTCAAACGAGCTGTGCCGAGGGGAAATTAGGACAAAAATATCCACAAATCTGAGTAAACACTGTCCTGACCCGGTATTACAGCAGTGCAGTGGCAGAGTCGTTAGCACAGGGCTGTTACTCATGTGGCCGGGACTTTCTGCTGTTTACAGCTCACAGTTTGACATTAGTTAAGAGGAGGTATTATTTAATCTCCTCCTGATCTCCTCCTGCTTGTTCCTTTTCTTATAATATTCCACAGTCATAATATTCATCATGTGATTTTAAAAAGTTCGTCTTAAACCTTTTCTACATTACTTGACATAGAAAAAAAAAAGAGCTTTTGCCCATCATTAAAACTAATAAAGTCATTAACACCAAGTTATTTTAATTCTCAAAGACAAAAAACTATAAACTCCCATTAGAAGTGAGTGTACTCGGTGAAGATCCTTCAGCACTTCAGCTTTTTCATTAAATACACTTCTTCTGTTGCACTTTGGTTGTTTCCAGACTCTCGGCTCTTTCTGTTCCTCTTCATTAATGACTAAAAACACACTGGAGAAATTTATTCTGATCCCAAATTTGTAAAAGGGTGAAAAATAAAATAAAGGATTGTAGAAACGTGGACTGAAAAAGAGTGAACTAATGAGACGAGGACGAGGAGGAACAAAGACACGGACACATCAAACAGCTGCTCTGTGATGAAATTATGCAAAACATGTTTGAAACAAAGGCTGTAATGAGAACGAGGCACCTTTTATTAGAGAACAATGCAGCGCGAGATCAGTCAGGGGCTGGAGGCTTCTCAAAAGTCTCTAAAACTAGTATCGAAACAACACTGAGCAGCGAGTCGCCCATCTGCACTAAAGCTCAGATATAGAAATGATGCACTTTTCCTGGAGTTTTGACCCATATCAGAATAAGACACGTGTAATAACCTGTTCTGAATGTTTTATGTGGTGAATAAGGGCACATGGTGGTGTCTAAACAGGTTTTGAGAACTGACACTTCTCTTTAGTGGTGAAGTCGAGTTTAGTATCATGACGACTATCGTGACGTAGGTCCTCAGAAGTGTCCTCAGATACAAGGTAAAACTGTTCAATCCAACAGTTTCTACTGATAATTCTGACGCTGATTTATTCTTAAATTACACAAACATGGGACATGCTGGACAGTGGTTTGTGTTATGATGATTTTATAATCACAAATCAGAATGACCCTCAGTGAGTCGACTGAGATGCACAGATGAGGCTGAAGTGTCTGGTCCAACAACACGACGTCACCAGTGAAACTGTGAGATCAAGACGATGCAGGAGCCTGACACCAGGAGACGGGGAAACACCTCTGTGCCTGAGGTTCTACAAACCTCGTGCAAACACTGGGCTCATTTAAGTATCAACGTCATGATATTTTCATTAAACTAGAGCAGTGGAGGACACTGTCCATTTGGGAGCGTTGTAGAAGTTTGTTGTAGGGTCTCATTGTTCCCACCGTTGATCAGATTCTCCAAACGTAGCTCGAGCTCCTTCTCCTCAGCTAGGACCTAGGACCTAGGAGCTAGGTTCTAGGACCTAGGAGCTATGATCTGTCTCAGTTTGTGGACACACACTGCAGCTGCAGAGGCTCCAGCTCTGACCAACCACTGAACCAACCAACTGACTGAAATCCAGTTGGTTTAAGCCCAAAATGACTCTCCCTGAAACTTGAAACTGAGGTGAGAGATTCATGTGAGAGATTCATGTGAGAGATTCATTGAGGCTCATTGATGTTTTGGTTTAAAGCTGATTGGAAAATCAGGAAGCACAAATTATATCTTAAACTTGGCCATTATGTCCAGTGTTTTTTGTAATTAAGAATGAATCAGTTACAGTTGTTTTCAGTAACGTCTGTTTCATTTGAACTTGTCTCATGTTTATGTCATATTTATGGACTTTAAAATCTAAATCTTACTTACAGTCCCTTTAATCAAACTAAATGAAATTCTCCTTGTTCAGCCTCAACGCGGCACAAAAAAATACTCCACAGCAAACTCCAATACTCCACAGCCTCGAGTGGTTTGGTTTACCACGTTTCCTCCTCGTGTTCGCAGCTTTGTCACGGCCTTTACGGATCGTTTGTTGGAGTGGACTGGACTTACGCCACGGCTCCCGACGCCACGGCTCCCGACGCCACGGCTCCCGACGCCACGGCTCCCCGACGCCACGGCTCCCCGACGCCACGGCTCCCCGACGCCACGGCTCCTGACGTCACGGCTCCCGACGCCACGCCACAGGTTTTGTTCTCAGAGGCCGAGTGCTCAAAGTGCACATGACATGTTAGAAAAGACATTCTGTGATCTTGCTACTTTTTATTCATTAAAAATATAGTTACTAAACTAAAACTGTTCATCTTTGCTCCTCACTGCTGCATAAATGGATCACTTACAGCGAACAGGTAAAAAAGAAAATACACAAACAAGTTTAAAATGTCTAAGTGAAAATGTTGTGAGTTGAAGTGGCCTGTAACATGAGTAACTGCGTCGTGTCCCAACTCGCCAAAGTTCCCGTAAAATCACTGTTCGAGGTGTTCGTCGATATTACGTCATTTCCGGCGCGACATGTGCTGACAAGTCCAGTTCAGCTCCCCCAGCGAAGAGGTCGCCTGCTGTTTCCCATCATGCACCACGCCTACGCAAAAAAGTAGAGAATGGAGTCTGCTACACGACACTCGTGTAAATGTTCGTCCTGGTTTTTGTCGCCTACAACAGAGCGACGTGAAAGTGTTAAATCTGAACAAATCTGCAGTTTGAGGTTAAACCTTCAGCTCTGACTCAGGTTTATTCTGCAGAACATTCTCCTGAGCTGGTTTGAGGAAAAGAAGTGACTTTGAGAAGAATAATACATGATAATTATTAGAAAAGATTATTGCAGTAATAAGAATAATGTAACCCACGTGACCTAATCAGCCCCTCCCATTACCACACCGGTGAGCGGGTGGAGTCAAGGAGTGAATCCAACTACCCTGCACACAAACGAATTCCTTGCGCTCAAATGGGCAGTTACCGAGAAGTTCAGTGACTACCTTTACGGTTCATGGTGATTACGGACAGCAACCCACTAACATACCTGTTAACCTCAGCAAAACTCAGCAAAAATTCTCTGCTCTGTCCATCTTTTCATTCAAAATCATTTACAGAACTGGCAAACAAAATGCTGATGCTGATGGCCTGTCCCGTCGACCTCATCCTGAGCTGCCTGATGACCAAAGATGTAAAAAAGAACACGAGAGAGTTCTCAAATTTGTGCAACGCCATCTTGAAAAACCAGTCCACAATGTCATCGACCACCCAACTGTTCAAGCGATTTGTGATCGTCAACTGGTGTACAGCTCTCAATCGATTGACCCCGACAATGCCCTTGTTCTCTCAATGTCTGCACATCCTGGAAGTTTACCAGATGGCTTCACCGACGACACACAGTTTGCCTCCCTGGTCCTTCCTCAATACTCACCTGCTGATCTTGCCGCAAAACAACGTTCTGATCCCATCATTCGGCATGTAATATCGCAGACTGACCGAGGAGAATCTCCACCACCAACACTTCGACATGAACTTCCTGAGTTGCCCCTTCTGTTGAGAGAAGTAAATAAAATGGAGCTCCAGAACAACCTTCTTGTAAGGAGGAGGCAAAGGAAGTCAAATCCACTACCAGTCGGTGTTACCAGAGGAGTGTCTGGCTGTAGTGCTGTCGCAACTACATGATCACATGGGCCATCTCGGAATTGAAAGGACTTTGGATTTGGTCCGTTCCCGATTCTATTGGCCGAAGATGGCTGTCGACATCCAGAACAAGGTCAAAACTTGTGAACGTTGTGTGAAACGCAAGGCATTACCAGAGAGAGCTGCACCTCTTGTAAATATCCAAACATCACGCCCATTAGAACTGGTGTGTATGGATTTCTTATCGCTGGAACCAGACCGCAGGACCAAAGACATCCTTGTAATAACTGATCACTTCACAAAATACGCCATGGCAGTGCCCACACCCAATCAAAAGGCTCGTACGGTTGCAAAGTGCCTTTGGGAAAATGTCTTTATTCACTACGGCATACCAGAGCGGCTACACAGTGATCAGGGTCCTGACTTTGAGTCACGTACCATCAGAGAGTTGTGTGACATTGCTGGCATCCACAAGGGGAGAACTACTCCATACCATCCCAGAGGGAACCCAGTGGAAAGGTTTAATCGAACCTTATTGAACATGCTGGGAACTCTGTCTGAAGAGAAAAAATCTCACTGGCGAGATTTTATTAAACCTCTCGTACATGCAGTACATACAATTGCACTAAAATGATGTAACTGGATTTTCACCATACGACTTGATGTTCGGTCGTCAACCTCGCTTACCTGTCGATCTGGCTTTTGGACTTCCCCTGAAGGGGAATGCCTCAACATGTGAGAATGTTTCTGGTGTAAGAGTCAAAGAGGAACAAGAGTCTGAAACAAAGTCAGAAGATTTAAAGAGTTCCACAGGTAAAGTCCAGAAAGAACAGAAGAGTCTGAGATGTGACTTTATAAAGTCCCCCAGTGTGTAAAAGGACGACAGCGCCCTCTACTGGTGTTAAACTGCAAATCCCATTTTATGTAAAAGTGATCAGTGTTCTGAGGTTTATAGACTCAATGTGTGAATGTTACTGTGTTTTTACAGGGTTTATTTTCTTAAACTTCTGAAGTAGCTACAGTTGGGAAAAAATCACCTCTAACGTTATATTTGTTTAAACATCAATAAGCAAACGGCTGCAACAGCGACACTTTGACTCTTCTGTTAAATAATAAAGAATTTAAAATAACAAATGTATCATACGTGACGCTCAGACAGAAGTACATCTGTCGTCTGTCCCATTTCACTGAGGACGAACATTTTCAGCCAGGTACTTCCAACGGTACTTTGAATAGTACTTCAAGCGGTACTTTGAATTGGGACACGGCCATGAGGAGGTACTGTGTGTATGGGCCTCAGTCTCAGAGGAGGTGCTGTGTGTATGGGCCTCAGTCTCAGAGGAGGTGCTGTGTGCACGGGCCTCAGTCTCAGAGGAGGTGCTGTGTGCACGGGCCTCAGTCTCAGAGGAGGTGCTGTGTGTACGGGCCTCAGTCTCAGAGGAGGTGCTGTGTGTGCGGGCCTCAGTCTCGGAGGAGGTGCTGTGTGTACGGGCCTCAGTCTCGGAGGAGGTGCTGTGTGTACGGGCCTCAGTCTCGGAGGAGGTGCTGTGTGTGTGGGCCTCAGTCTCAGAGGAGGTGCTGTGTGTGTGGGCCTCAGTCTCAGAGGAGGTGCTGTGTGTACGGGCCTCAGTCTCAGAGGAGGTGCTGTGTGTACGGGCCTCAGTCTCAGAGGAGGTGCTGTGTGTACAGGCCTCAGTCTCGGAGGAGGTGCTGTGTGTACAGGCCTCAGTCTCAGAGGAGGTGCTGTGTGTGTGTGGGCCTCAGTCTCAGAGGAGGTGCTGTGTGTGTGGGCCTCAGTCTCAGAGGAGGTGCTGTGTGTATGGGCCTCAGTCTCAGAGGAGGTGCTGTGTGTGGGGGCCTCAGTCTCAGAGGAGGTGCTGTGTGTGTGGGCCTCAGTCTCAGAGGAGGTGCTGTGTGTATGAGTCTCAGTCTCAGAGGAGGTGCTGTGTGTACGGGCCTCAGTCTCAGAGGAGGTGCTGTGTGTGTGGGCCTCAGTCTCAGAGAGGAGGTGCTGTGTGTATGAGTCTCAGTCTCAGTCTCAGAGGAGGTGCTGTGTGTACGGGCCTCAGTCTCAGAAAAAAGGTGCTGTGTGTACGGGCCTCAGTCTCAGAGGAGGTGCTGTGTGTACGGGCCTCAGTCTCAGAGGAGGTGCTGTGTGTGTGGGCCTCAGTCTCAGGAGGTGCTGTGTCTATGGGCCTCAGTCTCAGAGGAGGTGCTGTGTGTATGGGCCTCAGTCTCAGAGGAGGTGCTATGTGTGTGTGGGCCTCAGTCTCAGAGGAGGTGCTGTGTGTGTACGGGCTCTCAGTCTCAGAGGAGGTGCTGTGTGTACGGGCTCAGTCTCAGGAGGTGCTGCTGTGTGTGGGCCTCAGTCTCAGAGGAGGTGCTGTGTGTGTGGGCCTCAGTCTCAGAGGAGGTGCTGTGTGTGTGGGCCTCAGGCTGAAGAGAGGAGGTGCTGTGTGTGTGGGCCTCAGTCTCAGAGGAGGTGCTGTGTGTGTGTGGGCCTCAGTCTCAGAGGAGGTGCTGTGTGTGTGGGCCTCAGTCTCAGAGGAGGTGCTGTGTGTGTGAGCCTCAGTCTCAGAGGAGGTGCTGTGTGTACGGGCCTCAGTCTCAGAGGAGGTGCTGTGTGTACGGGCCTCAGTCTCAGAGGAGGTGCTGTGTGTACGGGCCTCAGTCTCAGAGGAGGTGCTGTGTGTATGGGCCTCAGTCTCAGAGGAGGTGCTGTGTGCACGGGCCTCAGTCTCAGAGGAGGTGCTGTGTGCACGGGCCTCAGTCTCAGAGGAGGTGCTGTGTGTACGGGCCTCAGTCTCAGAGGAGGTGCTGTGTGTGCGGGCCTCAGTCTCGGAGGAGGTGCTGTGTGTACGGGCCTCAGTCTCGGAGGAGGTGCTGTGTGTACGGGCCTCAGTCTCGGAGGAGGTGCTGTGTGTGTGGGCCTCAGTCTCAGAGGAGGTGCTGTGTGTGTGGGCCTCAGTCTCAGAGGAGGTGCTGTGTGTACGGGCCTCAGTCTCAGAGGAGGTGCTGTGTGTACGGGCCTCAGTCTCAGAGGAGGTGCTGTGTGTACAGGCCTCAGTCTCGGAGGAGGTGCTGTGTGTACAGGCCTCAGTCTCAGAGGAGGTGCTGTGTGTGTGGGCCTCAGTCTCAGAGGAGGTGCTGTGTGTGTGGGCCTCAGTCTCAGAGGAGGTGCTGTGTGTATGGGCCTCAGTCTCAGAGGAGGTGCTGTGTGGGGGCCTCAGTCTCAGAGGAGGTGCTGTGTGTGTGGGCCTCAGTCTCAGAGGAGGTGCTGTGTGTATGAGTCTCAGTCTCAGAGGAGGTGCTGTGTGTACGGGCCTCAGTCTCAGAGGAGGTGCTGTGTGTGTGGGCCTCAGTCTCAGAGGAGGTGCTGTGTGTATGAGTCTCAGTCTCAGTCTCAGAGGAGGTGCTGTGTGTACGGGCCTCAGTCTCAGAAAAGGTGCTGTGTGTACGGGCCTCAGTCTCAGAGGAGGTGCTGTGTGTACGGGCCTCAGTCTCAGAGGAGGTGCTGTGTGTGTGGGCCTCAGTCTCAGGAGGTGCTGTGTCTATGGGCCTCAGTCTCAGAGGAGGTGCTGTGTGTATGGGCCTCAGTCTCAGAGGAGGTGCTATGTGTGTGGGCCTCAGTCTCAGAGGAGGTGCTGTGTGTACGGGCCTCAGTCTCAGAGGAGGTGCTGTGTGTACGGGCCTCAGTCTCAGGAGGTGCTGTGTGTGTGGGCCTCAGTCTCAGAGGAGGTGCTGTGTGTGTGGGCCTCAGTCTCAGAGGAGGTGCTGTGTGTGTGGGGCCTCAGGCTGAAGAGAGGAGGTGCTGCTGTGTGTGTGGGCCTCAGTCTCAGAGGAGGTGCTGTGTGTGTGTGGGCCTCAGTCTCAGAGGAGGTGCTGTGTGTGTGGGCCTCAGTCTCAGAGGAGGTGCTGTGTGTGTGAGCCTCAGTCTCAGAGGAGGTGCTGTGTGTACGGGCCTCAGTCTCAGAGGAGGTGCTGTTGTGTACGGGCCTCAGTCTCAGAGGAGGTGCTGTGTGTACGGGCCTCAGTCTCAGAGGAGGTGCTGCTGTGTGTACAGGCCTCAGTCTCAGGAGGTGCTGTGTGTGTGTGGGCCTCAGTCTCAGAGGAGGTGCGTGTGTGTGAGCCTCAGTCTCAGAGGAGGTGCTGTGTGTACGGGCCTCAGTCTCAGAGGAGGTGCTGTGTGTGTGGGCCTCAGTCTCAGAGGAGGTGGTGCTGTGTGTGTGGGCCTCAGTCTCAGAGGAGGTGCTGTGTGTGGGGGCCTCAGTCTCAGAGGAGGTGCTGTGTGTGTGGGCCTCAGTCTCGGAGGGAGGTGCTGTGTGTGTGGGCCTCAGTCTCAGAGGAGGTGCTGTGTGTGTGTGGCCTCAGTCTCAGAGGAGGTGCTGTGTGTACGGGCCTCAGTCTCAGAGGAGGTGCTGTGTGTACGGGCCTCAGTCTCAGAGGAGGTGCTGTGTGTACAGGCCTCAGTCTCGGAGGAGGTGCTGTGTGTACAGGCCTCAGTCTCAGAGGAGGTGCTGTGTGTGTGGGGCCTCAGTCTCAGAGGAGGTGCTGTGTGTGTGGGCCCAGTCTCTCAGAGGAGGTGCTGTGTGTATGGGCCTCAGTCTCAGAGGAGGTGCTGTGTGTGGGGGCCTCAGTCTCAGAGGAGGTGCTGTGTGTGTGGGCCTCAGTCTCAGAGGAGGTGCTGTGTGTATGAGTCTCAGTCTCAGAGGAGGTGCTGTGTGTACGGGCCTCAGTCTCAGAGGAGGTGCTGTGTGTGTGGGCCTCAGTCTCAGAGGAGGTGCTGTGTGTATGAGTCTCAGTCTCAGTCTCAGAGGAGGTGCTGTGTGTACGGGGCCTCAGTCTCAGAAAAGGTGCTGTGTGTACGGGCCTCAGTCTCAGAGGAGGTGCTGTGTGTACGGGCCTCAGTCTCAGAGGAGGTGCTGTGTGTGTGGGCCTCAGTCTCAGGAGGTGCTGTGTCTATGGGCCTCAGTCTCAGAGGAGGTGCTGTGTGTATGGGCCTCAGTCTCAGAGGAGGTGCTATGTGTGTGGGCCTCAGTCTCAGAGGAGGTGCTGTGTGTACGGGCCTCAGTCTCAGAGGAGGTGCTGTGTGTACGGGCCTCAGTCTCAGGAGGTGCTGTGTGTGTGGGCCTCAGTCTCAGAGGAGGTGCTGTGTGTGTGGGCCTCAGTCTCAGAGGAGGTGCTGTGTGTGTGGGCCTCAGGCTGAAGAGAGGAGGTGCTGTGTGTGTGGGCCTCAGTCTCAGAGGAGGTGCTGTGTGTGTGGGCCTCAGTCTCAGAGGAGGTGCTGTGTGTGTGGGCCTCAGTCTCAGAGGAGGTGCTGTGTGTGTGAGCCTCAGTCTCAGAGGAGTGTGCTGTGTGTACGGGCCTCAGTCTCAGAGGAGGTGCTGTGTGTACGGGCCTCAGTCTCAGAGGAGGTGCTGTGTGTACGGGCCTCAGTCTCAGAGGAGGTGCTGTGTGTACAGGCCTCAGTCTCAGGAGGTGCTGTGTGTGTGGGCCTCAGTCTCAGAGGAGGTGCTGTGTGTGTGAGCCTCAGTCTCAGAGGAGGTGCTGTGTGTACGGGCCTCAGTCTCAGAGGAGGTGCTGTGTGTGTGGGCCTCAGTCTCAGAGGAGGTGGTGCTGTGTGTGTGGGCCTCAGTCTCAGAGGAGGTGCTGTGTGTACGGGCCTCAGTCTCAGAGGAGGTGCTGTGTGTACGGGCCTCAGTCTCAGAGGAGGTGCTGTGTGTACGGGCCTCAGTCTCAGGAGGTGCTGTGTGTGTACGGGCCTCAGTCTCAGGAGGTGCTGTGTGTGTGGGCCTCAGTCTCAGAGGAGGTGCTGTGTGTGTGGCCTCAGTCTCAGAGGAGGTGCTGTGTGTGTGGCCTCAGGCTGAAGAGAGGAGGTGCTGTGTGTGTGGGCCTCAGTCTCAGAGGAGGTGCTGTGTGTGTGGGCCTCAGTCTCAGAGGAGGTGCTGTGTGTGTGGGCCTCAGTCTCAGAGGAGGTGCTTGTGTGTGTGAGCCTCAGTCTCAGAGAGGTGCTGTGTGTACGGGCCTCAGTCTCAGAGGAGGTGCTGTGTGTACGGGCCTCAGTCTCAGAGGAGGTGCTGTGTGTACGGGCCTCAGTCTCAGAGGAGGTGCTGTGTGTACAGGCCTCAGTCTCAGGAGGTGCTGTGTGTGTGTGGGCCTCAGTCTCAGAGGAGGTGCTGTGTGTGTGAGCCTCAGTCTCAGAGGAGGTGCTGTGTGTACGGGCCTCAGTCTCAGAGGAGGTGCTGTGTGTGTGGGCCTCAGTCTCAGAGGAGGTGCTGTGTGTGTGGGCCTCAGTCTCAGAGGAGGTGCTGTGTGTACGGGCCTCAGTCTCAGAGGAGGTGCTGTGTGTGTACGGGCCTCAGTCTCAGAGGAGGTGCTGTGTGTACGGGCCTCAGTCTCAGGAGGTGCTGTGTGTACGGGCCTCAGTCTCAGGAGGTGCTGTGTGTGTGGGCCTCAGTCTCAGAGGAGGTGCTGTGTGTGTGGGCCTCAGTCTCAGAGGAGGTGCTGTGTGTGGGCCTCAGTCTCAGTTCTGTTTTTTCTCGTCAGAATCGCTCACGTTGATCTTTGGTGATTCGTGACATTGCTGTAAACTGTTTTTTTCTGTTGACCTGCTCCTCCTCTGCCCTGGGACCTGAAAATATCTGAGGTCCACTCCACTGAGGCCCAAACAGTGGCACTGAACCACAAATACTTAACCGCTGCCTCTGTAAGATTATCACCCGTCGTCAAGTCTCTTTGGAAGGCACCGGTTGCCAGGACGCCTCATGTGGACAGGACGTGTAACTGCAGCAGGTCCGTGTGACTAATGCTGGGCTCAGTACAACAAACAGGTGCAGGAGGCTCATGGGAATCTGCTAATTATCCTCTCTCCCTCATGGGACGTCAGCATCGTCTGGAGAAAACGCTTCATCTGTTATTCCTCTATCTTCCTTTATTGCTACGGTGCTTTTTTCATCCTGTCATAATGTGCAGGTCTGACTGTGACTCTTGATCTTCTCGTTCACAGTTTGTCACTGTGTTTTGTCTTCATCCCACTTCAGACGGTGCAGAGCGTGTGCCAGCGTCCCAGCGGAAATAAAGAGTCCTGTGCCCAGTGGCAGTTTATAATGAAGCTCAGGAAATTTGAACATATCACTCCCTTATTCTTAAATCAGAACACCGGCTCCCTGTTACATCCTGGATCGACTACAAAATTCGACTGATGACCCATAAATGCATCACTCGACAGGCACCACTGTGTTTTCAAGACCTGATCTCGGGACCAACCTCAAACCTCAGATCTACAGGCAGCTCCTCCAGGTCCCACCAGCTCCGTACGATGGGGGCCTGGACACAGCCTGGACTTTTTTATTTTTAAGTAGAAAAACCTACTGCTGATGTTTTTAGCTAACAATGAGTATGTTAATGTTCTTTTTATTGTAGCACTCTGGGGTTGTGTTTAATGAAGAGTGCATTATACATAAAATTATTATTATTATAAGAAAGCTTTAAACATGAGGCTCCAGATTTGTGAAGAAGCAGCTTTGCCCAGAGTAAATTTTAATTACTTTTGTTCAGCAATAAAAAGACCTGTGGTTGACACATTTAAAGCTCACTGCAGAACCTTCCAAGCAAAGTCATATCTCCATGGAGACAAGCCTGAGGCAGAACAGTTTCATTTCACCAACATTATGTTTAAAAATAAAGCTGACAGAGCAGAGTTCTGCTGGGGCCTGGTTTTCCTTCGGTCGTCTGAGCGTGGATGGTGTTATGCTCCTGATTTACGTCATTATCCTGAGATGAGCCGCACAGAGTCAAGGCCAGAGGTTCAAACTCTCACTTTGCAGCATCTGTAATTACTGCAAAAACGACCTCAGCCCATTGTAGTTACTGTCACTGGAAAATAAATCTTTAGTTTTATAGATGTTCATGAATCACTCCTACAGGTGGAATTTAGGCCCATTTTTATGTCCAAATGTTTTTATGCCTGTTTTTGTTCATGGTTCAGTTCAGTGGAGACTCGTAAATCATCTTTTCTCTGCTGGTTTGTGGTTATTCAGCTGTCGGTTTATTAAGATTGTTGCGTACGTCAGATTTAATGCTAATAAACACGACTTTAATGAGAAGAAAATACTAATGGATGAAAACTTTTATTCTTATTAAGTAAATCATGAAGAAAAACAGTTTTTACCTCCTACGTGAATGAAACAATCACAACCTGCTGCTTTTGCCCAGCAACAAATTAATAATGAACAAAATAAAATGCAGTTTGTACTTTATAAATGTATATATTTGAAAAAGTGTAATAAATCTGGGCGTCGTGTTTCTTGCAGAGCGAGGAGCAGCTGGTGTTTCGGTGGATTCAAAAGCGTCTCATGTTCCTCTGTGTTGAGTTAAAGTGGCTTCATGAACAAACCCGTCACTTTCTCTGATTGTACTGGACATAAACTCTGCATATTCCCCATTTTACATAACTTTTTTACATAATTAAAATGAAATCACTAAGCTGCACGGTGTCTCCTCCTCCTCCTCCGTCTCCTCCGAGTCTGAGTCAGAGGAGCATGTCACGTCTGTCCTGGAGAAGCAGGTGTGAGGCAGGAGTTTGGAGATTTATAATTAGTTCCACTGGACAAACCTCTGAGCAGATGAGTCCACGTCTGTTTGTCTTTTACTGGGATTCACATGTTTTATGACGACATTACACTAACGTCTGTTCATTTGTGACAGATCTCTTTTTGAAGCCTCTGTGTTTTGTCCAGGGTCGTCGTCCCTCAGCTCAGACACAGCAGTGCATCCAGATGTGTTTATTTTAATGATGCAGGTGAAACAAAGACACTCAGTCATTTATCATTTTGAACAAAATCAGTTTTCCTTGATTCTGCCACATCTGTGATATTTTCAGTCTCATGATTTCCTCCATGTTTGTTCAGACTTTTCATGCTCCTGATTGGCCTGATCACCTGTCAATCATGTGACGTGGACTCTGGGAGATTCAGCGGGGCTCAGACTGTTCTCTGGAGCACAGACCTGGAAAATACTAATTTATTCCACAATATTAGATTATCATTTGTGTGGCACAGTGTACATTTGATATAATTATTATTTAGAAGCTTTTGAAATGACGTGACGGTGGATGAATCTCAGATCTGTGCCTCCTGAACATTTAAGGTTCTTACTCTAAAGGGGCATCACGTCGTTCTTCTTTATTATTTCCTAACTTGACTGATGGATCATGTCCTCGTCATGTCCGAGGATCGTGCTCATCTGGGAGGATTTAAGAGGTCGGGCTGGTTCTTCGTGAGAGTCTCCAGAGCCGTGACGTGACCCGATTGAGTCAAAATCGACCCAAGACGCTCGCTGTGCCCGACCTCTGCTGTCAATCAAACTTCTCCATCAAAGGCTAATGGGCATTTCACATTTGTTTTTCGTTCTGAATGAAGCTGCGAAAGACGACATTGATGGATTAGCAGTGAAAACAAGTCTCCTAAATATATCTGAATATATCTCTACAATCCTAAACATTATATTTTATTTTGAAAAGACAAGACCCAAATGGATTTGTGTTAATTAACATTCACAGAGCGTCCGAGTCTGTGGTTTGCTGCAGTGCTGCTCCAGAGGTGACATCTGGAACGCTCCTCTGGGACAAGAATTAGCCATAAGATGTGTGATTAAAGATGTGAGAGATACGGAGGAGGGTGATGTGTGAGGAGGGTAACATCTACCACAGGCCTGAACACACAGGAAGTACCTCTGTACACCTGTATGCACTTATATTTACACATTTTACCCACAAACTTTAAAAATATATTGTCCAGGAAGAAACCGAAATCTAAAATAATCTAAATCAGGTTTATAAAGGTGAAAAATCTAATTAAGTCAGGGTTACGTTTGCAAGTAGGTACTGAACGGTCCTTCACATGTGCAGTTTGAGTCTTAATCACATGTGACCTTTGGCCAATCAGAGGCTCTACAGTCCAGCGCCGTCTGAGGCTCCGTCACTGCAGAATGTTCTGGTTCTATTTCATCTCTGCTGATTTTAGTTTTTTCTACATTCTCCCCTGGAATCAGCAAAGTCCCTCAGAATCCTGAGAACATCCTGTAAACACGTAGAACGATGTAGAACGATGTTTCAGAGAATCCTTCAGATCAGAGTCAAGAGCCTGGAGCCACGTTCACAATAGAATCTATTCACTATAGAACTGTGACTCTACAAGGTGACGTCCGTGAAGCAGCAGCGCAGATGGTTTCCTCCCTCTCAAGGCCGCACATGACGCTCTGGTGGGACGACACTTCAGCAACAAAAGCAGGAGGTGATTCCTGCTTTATATCCATATTATAATATCTCCAGTGGGAGCCGCTTAGAAAGAAAACAGCACAGTTTAACTCACACTTAGTGGCAGCATCATAAATATACAGCTTCACTGACCTCAACCTTCACTGACCTCAACCTTCACTGACCTCAACCTTCACTGACCTCAACCTTCACTGACCTCAACCTTCACTGACCTCACTGGGACTAAAACTCAGGTTTGTCTCCAGCCTCCCCGGACAGAGGGTCAGACCCGACACATCTCAGAGGCTGGACAGGAGAGTCTGGAGACGCTTTAGCTCATCCTGGTCCCGGTCCCCTCTAGAAAGAACCAGGAGACAAAGATCCACATTTAGTCTGACAGGTTGTGTGGGTTTAAAGTGGTTCAGTTTATCATCTCAAAGATCAGAAATAATGACCTCTGGGGGGCAGCAGAGGATCCATCTTCTATAAGTTATTAAGAACTGCAAACTCAACATTTTTATTTAAGAATTATTCAAGTTTTTGTGAGATTAGTTTGAGATCGTGAGGCAGTGACTCTGGAGAAAACTTTCTCTAAACAGTTTGTGACACTGGGATAAGTGTCATTTTCCTTCCACCACGGTGACTTTTCTAAATCACCTTTTTCTTGACTTTCTACGACATTATAACGTGTTTCCTCATCACAAACGTGTCTGAAGAGGTTTATATGTCACACTTCACGTCCTTTTGTCTGGGCCCTTCTTGAACCTCCTCGTCCTGTCCACGGGGAGAGACTTAGCACCGAGAGCGACGGAGAGGCGGCTCAAAGCACCAGAACTAAACTCAAAGGAACCATTTTAATACGTTATTGCATTTTCAAAGTGATAAAATATGTGTTGGCAGATACTAAACAGAGACGCACTTCTCCCTCTTTAGTGTTAATAGTTTGAACATGTGATGAGTAAAAATGTAAAACCTTTGATACATTTTATAGGCTGAGAATCATTTTGGGGATTTAAAAAAATAACTAATAATTTTTATGGTGCTTCATAATCTGTTGAACACGGCGTTATTGTTGTGTTCAGCTGCTTCACTCTCGCGTCAAAAACTGAATTTAAATAAATAAAATGATTAAAGAAGTTGATTTTACAGATGTTAAATTTGTTTAATCAGAAAGTCAATGATCAGAGGCCTGTTCACACACGCAAAAATCTAATTATAATCCGATTTCTGGACTTAAATAAAGTCATTACATCTAAAAGTGTGAAGATTTTGCTTTTAACATTTAATTTAAATAATCGTATATCTCCTAAAATCTAGCTGCATGTGAGCAGCTGCCAGATCGTACAAACCCAGAAGACTCTTTCAATAAGGAGCGTGTGTTTTTGGGGGTTTTTTTTGCCTGTTTTAAATCCCTGTGCGAGTCGTACCAGTCGGATGAAGATAAATGACTTTTCAAATGTGTCTTTAAACATTTATCACACGATTAGAACAGCTCCAGTGTTGTTTGCATATAGAGTAATTTTAAATTTTGAGTAGCTCCAAACTATTTCACTCTCCACTTTTTAAGAACAACGAGCGTCTCAACACACGTCCTGGGCTCCATTTCAGAATCTTCTAAAACACACGATCCTTCAGCGAGGTTCTCCTGAAACGGTTTGGTCTCATCAGGAGATACTGTTGGATAAGACAAAAAAATGAATAAATAAAAGACATTAAAGAGGAGGCATTTTACTTCTCTGGGGCATTAACTGCTCACACATAATTACAACTACTTACGTTTTTCTGAGGAGTGGAGTGATTTTAATGAGGCTAAAACAACAGCTGTGACTTCAAACTCAGACAAATCCAGGGTGAAATGATCAAAATTCGATTCTACTGAAGGTGTACACAGTTTAGAAACAGTGGAGAGCTTCGGTTATTACCACTTGATGACATCACAAGGTGGGTGTTTTCAGTTTGAGAGAAGCAGGAGTTTTATGAATTTAACACGTGTGAATGAAAACAAAACACAACTGTCTGTTTGTGGTGAGAGGACGACACTAGAACAGATACAAAGATCGTATAATTTAATGGAGCTGCACTGAGTGAAATACCACAGGTGTCTAAACGTGTTTTTTCATTGTGGTTGTTCGACCTTCTCTGGGATGTTGTTTTTGTCCTGTTTCGTTGGAGCGTTTGTCCGTGGACTTAAACGAAGGTGAGGGCACAGCGCCGTGTGTGGGAGTCTCCTGCTCACTCACATAAAAGCTGTTTGTCTGGTCCGCCCGCACCGTGGACGCCTCTCTCATACAGCGAGCTCAATTATCACAGACAATACGGTAATACACGCCAACACACGCTAACACACGCTAATACACGCCAACACGGGGGAGTCAAGGCCAAACAGAAGGCGGGGGATGGCTGTAGCTTCACCTGCACATTTACTGATACATAAAGCTAAAGTGGCTCAGTTACATCTACTTAAAAAAAAACATGTAAGGCTTTGGTTTTAAAAATCCATGAACTAACAGTGTTTAAAGATACAGAATAAACATCTTCAGATCAGTTCAGTTTATTTTTGTAAAGCTCAAAGTCATTAGTCGCCGATTAGAGCTGGACATGAGACCTGATTTAACCAACATCCATGTTCTTCCTCTTCTCCGGGGCCGGGTCGAGGGGGCAGCAGTCTGAGCAGAGACTCCCAGACTTCCCTCACCCCAGACTCTTCCTCCAGCTCCTCCGGTGGGACCCTGAGGTGTTCCCAGGACAGAGACATAGTCCCAGATTTAACCAACAGAAAGTTAGAAAATCAATGAGATAGACATATAACAGACAAGCAGATTAATCAACAGAAAACAAGCGAAGTGTCCCAGAGCGCCCCCTGTCCTTAGACCCTCCTTCGTAGCAAGGAAAAACTCAAAAAACAGAAGGAAAAAGAGAAACTACAGTGAAGGAGAGATCTACTCCTCTGGACAGAAGCTGCAGATGTGTCCAGGACTAATGTGAATCTATTTACAGAAAGAGTTCAAGACTGTAGAGCCAGAGGAGCTCAAACCCCTACTCTGCTGAGGAGGGAGGCTTCTCCACGGCAGAGTAGGGGTCATCCAGCCACGTCAGGGTCATCCAGCCACATCAGGGTCATCCAGCCACGTCAGGAGCTGGGTCCAGAGGTGCAGGGAACAAACGAGACGGGAGCACAGCCGGTACCGGGAGACAGGGTCGGAGACATGAGTCCAGAGCAGTGCAGGGAGGCTGGATGCTGAGCGGGAACACGAGGGATAGGGATGGGCGAAATGAAATGAGATCTCGAGGTCTGCACCGAACAAAAATGGGCGTTCCCAGTGAGATCTCAAAATGAGGCGTGCATCATGAACAAGGCAGTCACGTGATGAGATCTCATTCAGAGGTGGTGACGTCAGAGTGGTTCACCCACCTCCAGCGTTTATAAGCGCTTTGAATTTGCGGCGGCACTTGTGGTGTTGTCGGCGTTTGTAGGAGTTAGAGAGTCAGCGAGTTAGAGAGTCAGCGAGTTAGTGGTATAATTCTGTCAGTAGACACAAGAACGGTCTTGATTGCCTTGTGACGTAAGCAATAGTCCATGTTTAAATTTTCAAAGTGCACTTGGGATCTGGGTTGGACTAAAGTGTTTTTTGTTACAACTCACATATTGAACTCTGGCACTCTTGAGACGAGCTCCTTGCTATTTTCAATACAATTTAGTGTCCCAATAAATCAAATCAGTTTACAGATGGAGCCTTCAAGAAGGAAATCCTCCCCGATGTGGGAACACTTTGTAGTGTCCGGCCATAACAAGGTGTGAATGAAATAAATTAATGGCTTTCATAACAATCTCATAAAATAGAAAAAGACCAAAGCTCAAAAGCTACATATTTATTCAAAAGCCTATTACAACAATCGCTCAGAGTAATTACACAAGTGAGTGTGTTCAATAATTTGTATGATTTTTTTTGTTTTGTTTTTTTGCAACAAAGATCTTAACTGTTTCTGTTTTTTAGATGACATTTGGCATGTGCTAGATTCTAATATACGCAACAGCAGAAGCACCAACAGCTTTGTGGCAGATGCCACAATTGAAGTCGACCGGTATCTAGCTGAGGTTCACATTCCACGAAATGAAGACCCACTAATGTACTGGACCAAAACAAAAATGTTGTACCCGACCCTTTATAAACTGGCCAAAAGTTTCCTGTGCTCCCCGGCATCCTCAGCCCCATGTGAGAGAGTATTCTCCAAGGCTGGAGACATTCTTTCAAAAAAAAGGAACCGCCTCAGCCCTAAAACCCTGGAAAAAAATTGTATTTCTAAATAAAAATCAGTGAAAGAGATATTTGTGTGACATATTTTATTTTTTTTATACAGGCCTTTACAAATAACCAATGTGTTAGTTGAAATAATGTAGACTAAAAACGCGGCACAATTTGGTTGTAATGTGTGCAAAGTAACAGCAGGTGGCAGCAAAGTGAGATCTCATTACTGAATCACATTTTAAATCACTTGGCTGTGAGGTCTCATCATCTCATGAGACCTCATTTTGCCCATCCCTAACGAGGGAGAACACGAGCAGGACAACAGGCAGACGAACATGGGCAGGAACAGGCAGTGACGAGCAGTGATGAATCAGGACACCAGCAGGACACGGACAGGTAGCACAGCAGAGACACGAGGACCAACAGTGAGGAGAACAGACAGATCTGGCAAAGAGCTGGGTCCTGGCTCCTTTTATCCTCCTGCAGGTGTGTTAATTGCCCTGATGGGCTGCAGGTGTGTGTGGGAGGAGCCAGGGCTCCGCCCAGCTCTGGAGTCAGGCAGGTGAGGGAGGGGCAGAGGAGACACAGGAGGTGACACAGGAGCAGGGAAACGTGGATCATGACAATAAACTATATAAAGAAGTGGACTGAGAGAGAGAGAGAGAGATGTCACCCACAGCACTCAGCTAGCAGGTTAGCTTAGTCCATTTATAAATACACACACACACACACACACACACACACAATCTATGGTGTAAAGCCTGGGTCATCACTCAGCGACTCAGCAAGCGACACGCTCCAGGACGTCACTGAAAACACGTCACAAATGTGGGAAAAAGTCAGTGCTAATGCTAATTTCAGAGCTTAATATTTATGTAACACTACTGATAATCTGCACATCTATGAATAATCGGGTCGTCTTTACAAAATTTTTTTTCACATTTAATGTTTTAATTAGGGCTGTGCACGTTTATACCAAAACTCATTAATCACAATTAATGATTGTGACGCGTGAAAACACAGATCATGTGTCTCAAGTCCTGAACCAAAAACCCCTGTCCGGACTGAGCTGCTGCACTTTTCTTTCTCTCTCTGCTCATGATGGAGGCAGGTCCGCTGTGTCTGCACTGGACACGACAAAGAGCCCCCTGCTGGACAGAGACTGACACGACGAGTCTGCGCCGAGTTTTTAAACTGTCCAAAAAGAGTCAATAATCAGAAACAGCTCGTGTCAATCATGTTTACTTTGAAAACTATGGAGATATTCATGTTTATCAAGTGGAGCTGGTTTGAACCGGGAATGCACCAGAAGTGAAGCAAGTAACAACCACAGGACCAGAGACTTAGAATAATACTAAAGCTGTCAAGATCTCCTCCTCCTCCTGCTCCTCCTCCTGCTCCTCCTCCTCCTCTCTGTATCTGTTCTGTCTGCGGCCGTGTCCCAATTCATCAGTTGCACATTTCAAAGTACGTTCTGAAGTACGAGGCATTTTTAACCCTGTGAAAATCAGGTCCAGAACCTTTTATAATGTTCTCAGTTGTGCTAAAAAACCTCACAGACAGGGGGCGACGAGAGTGAAGAGTGGCAGGTCAAAGTCATCGAGAAAGAAGAGCCTTTAAGTGTTTTGAGATTTTAAAGTTCTTTTACAAGAGACAAGTGAAGGAGAAACTCTGACAATCTGCCATTTGACAAATCCTCAGAGTGAAAAATATCTTATAGTCGTCGGTTCCTGAAATATCATCACTGAACCAAACTCTTTACCTTGGCCATAAAAAAGTACTGCACTTCTCTTACCGAGTTTTGTAAGTGGTTGTATTGACCAGGCAGAAGAGACATCAAGAGACATCTCGTTTTTGTTAGTTGTTCAAATGCAGTGTCAATAAGAAGATACAGTTGTCAGTCAGCAATGCATAAAAACAAGACAAAGAAGAAGTTAAATTATATTAGTACCTTCTCCGTAAAGATGTTATTGCTTTGCCTGGAATGTTCCACTGTCGTAATGAACAGGGTGAGAAGGACCAAAGGATGCAGCACTCGGGGCAAGTTTACAGTGTTTATTGACAGAAGTGACACAAAACAGGAAAATGACGGTAGATAACACGAGGAGCTGGTCCGGGTCCAGGGAGATTACAGAGGTGCAGATACGCAGACGAGGGAACAATACCGGTACTGGAGGCAGGAGTCCAGAGCGGTGCAGGGTCAGAGATGAGGGTGCTGAGCTGGTTCCAGGAGCAGGGTAACAGGGTTGAAGGCGGGAGTCCTGAACTGTACACGAGCAGGTAAAACAACAGGTACATGAACAGACGATCTGCCCCCGAGTGTAGGGTCCTGGCTCCTCTTATCCCTGGCAGGACTCCTCCCAGCTCCAGGCTCAGACACGTGAGGCAGGGGCAGATGGGGATCATGACATCCCCAGTTCGGCATTTAACTTAATCTCCTTCCAATCCCAGAGTTCAAACACTACATACAACAGAGGTCTCTAGAAGGCATAAGTAGATTATATTTTATGAGACCCGTGTTGAGGAGGCCCTGAGGAAGGACCCGCTGGAGGGACTATGTCTCTGGCCTGGGATCACCATGGGGTCCCATCAGAGGAGCTGGAGGACGTGTCCCTGCTTCGACTGCTGCCCCCGCGACCCGGATAAGACGAGGAACATGGATGGATCTGTGTCATCACCACTCAAGATTCTTTTACATTTTCACAAACACTTTTTATCTTGTCAATTTTTCAGGCAAAGTCCACAGCTGTGAACCAACAGTACTCCACAGATTTTGACCTCAGACCAATCCTCATGCAGCACCTGCAGCTGGTCACTCACAGCACAAACATCACAGCTGGACATTGGTTTCAGAAAACAATAATGCAAGTGTAGAAGATGGTGAACGTTTGCACAAAGCTGTTTTCTTTTGTGCTCAACTAATGTGGCGGTATGTTTAGAAATTAGTTTAAGATTTCTTGAAATTACGCCATTTCTACAAACATCTACACACAAACTAATAATTCTGTTGGTCTCTTTTTGTGGAAGCTTTTGGTTTTGTTATTATGACTGTAAAGTTGCTGTGAAAGATGAGTACAGTGTGGAGATTTTATAATAGATCCATGGAAGAGACGCACAATATGAGGACTTGGGTGTCTTTTATGAGACGGGGTTTGAGTCACAGGACGAGCTGAGCTGGATCAGAGGCTGCGGTGCATTTAATAATCCAAGGACCAAAATCACGAGGATACACTGACGAATAAAGGAAGGAAGAAATAAGATATAAGATAAGATATGCCTTTATTAGTCCCACAGTGGGGAAATTCCAGCAAATGAAGGACGACTTGAGGAAACAACGACAACAAGACGATCTGGCCCCAAGTGTCAGGTCCTCAGTCCTTTTGTCCTCACAGGAAGTGATGGGTCATTTGAAGCCGGGGCACCGAGGCTTGTACCGAGGAAAAGGGGGCGTGTCGAGTAAAAGGGGGCGTGTCGATCAAAAGGGGGCGTGTCGCGTAAAAGGGGACATGTCGAGTAAAAGGAGGCGTGTCGAGTGAAGCCCCGATTCGAGGCTTGTGGCAGATTTGCCAAAAAACACGTGACCTGTGCATGTGACGCCTCGCTTTCGTGAAGATGACGTCATTGGTTCATTTATTGTGTTACGTGCACTCGCACACTTCACCTACTACTGCTTTTTTTATTCACTTTATTCTAACTTTCACAGGCTAAAAGAAGCTTTTTTATTTATAGCGCATTTTGTTTTTACTACCAGAATATGGCCGTGTAACCGGCGTATATTCTTGTATTTGTACATCATATTCAGTCAAAAAACTGTCAGTCCAACATTCAGCTCAAACATTATAATTGTGTTATTTAAGCAAAGTGTGAATGAGAAGCAGCAGGAGGCACAGGGACAGTTTATAGTCTTTGATTGTTGGTCTCTGAGGTGTTTGTGTTTGTGGATAGTGCTTAACAAATAATTGATGCAGAAGAAGATCAGAGAATTGAGGATCTTTTTTATTTGATAAATGCAGCCACTGAGTGTGATGTTTTAAATGAAACATGATTCCATTTGGTTTCTTCTTTTTCTCTTTTTACATGTGTTACATTTTTTGTCCACAAGATGGTGCAGTTGAACATAGTGCATCACTTGGCGAGGCATTGGCCGTGTCCCAATTCGCCACTACGCCCTTCAAATCACCCTTCGAGTGTGGGTCTAAGTGGGTTACGTCATTTCCGGCGCGACAAGGGCTGTCCCATTTCAATGCCCCCTACGGCCGTGTGACGAGTGCGCACAGCAAAATGTGACCTACGTTTCCAGCGTTTCCGTGGAGATCAGACGTGACCAAAGCGTCCATCCATGCAGACTTCACACACTCATATATCCCATGATGCACCGCACTTACGCAGAAAGGATACGCTAAAATGGAACCAGCTATGAAAGGCACGTTTAAATGTAAGTTCTGGTTCACATGAAGCTGGGACATGAAACTGTTGTTACATAAAATTGTTAAAAATTGAAATATGTTTGAGGCGACTCAACTTGGTGACGTCCTGTTAAACTGAGTTTACAGTGATTGTGTAACTGACCAAACTGAGCGGATTATCACTTACACTTGTATATGCATCGTGATATTCATATTTTTCCTTATTTAAGAATATTCTTTTGTCTTTAGGGACGAGCAGACTGTGGACTTCATCCACATGAGGGGGGAGAGTGTGCACCTGTTCACAGGGGCCACATTCTCCACAGGGGCCACACTCTCCACAGGGGCCACATTCTCCACAGGGGCCACATTCTCCACAGGGGCCACATTCTCCACAGGCGGAAGAACAAAAACACTGTGATATACTCCCAGATAATATAAGGACCATAGAAGTACATAAAAGTTGCAGTTACTGCGAATTTAACACCTTTACATTTGTACATATGTGTATTGTAATGACTTAACCTGGATTTGTCTATTTTATTCCGTCTGATCCACAGTCTGTACTTCTGTGTCACTGATGGCCCTTAACATGCTGATCTCACATCACCATCGACACTAAATGTACCTGTTTCTCAGACTTTTGACACTAAATGTACCTGTTTCTCAGACTTTTGACACTAAATGTACCTGTTTCTCAGACTTTTGACACTAAATGTACCTGTTTCTCAGACTTTTGCTCACAAAAACATGTGAATTATTCATTTGGTAAAATAGGTAGAAGGTTTGATGATCAAAGAACACACAAATATATTCCAAAACACATAATGAACGACATAAATGGAATGTGCTGCGTAGTAATTGAACAAATGTTTCCAGTAACACTATGAAATCTGTAACAGGGCTGTAGAACATTCTGATTGTGTATTATAAGCTGCTGTATTTCTAATTGGGTAAATTGTGTTTTTCTGTATGACTCAGGATAATCCTGCAGAAGATGGGCCTGGAGGAGAAGGTCACACCCGCTCAGGCCAAAAGAAAGTGGGAGAACTTACTAAAGAAATATAAAGTCTGTATATGATCTGAATTTGTACTTCTAAACCTTTGTGTTCATCTTGTTTTCACATGTGTTGTAGTAACATTTGTTCTGTTAAAGGAGCAAATATCCCAAAAGTGGGGAAGGAGTGGTGGGGAAGGCCACTGCAGAAACTTGGCCCTGGTTTGTCCACATGGATGAGGTGCTGGGGCAAAGGCTCCTCCATCAACCCCCCTGTCCTCCATCAACCCCCCTGTCCTCCATCAACCCCCCTGTCCTCATCGCCTCCATCCCTGAGGACACACCAGGGCCAAGTTCTGCCTGGAAGGAGCCACACCAGCCGCTGGAGGAGGAGGAGGAGGAGGCGGTGGAGGCTGTGGAACAAGTGGAGCAGGAGCAGGAGCAGCAGGAGCCACAGCCACGACCACGAAAAAGAAAACATGAGAGCGAGCTGGTCAAACTCTACAGAGAGGACTTGAGGTGGCAGAGGGAGAGAGACGAGAGGGAGGCTGAAGAGAGGAAAGAGCGTTTTGAAAGACTTTTTATGTTGCTTGAAACATTTTTACATAAAAATTAAACACTTTTCTTTTGAAACATGTGACTTTTTATTTACAATTATTGACATTTATAATTGTCCGAACACAAAGTACTATTTACAATATATTAACTTAAAACTCAAAAGTAACTGTGAAAATTCAAATCCATAAACCTGAGTGTGCCAGTGCCAGGGACCTTGGCAGTGCTAATCGACCTTCAGAGTGTGACATTCAGATCTTCATCTTCTGGCTGGTAGGTGGGGCTCTCACACCGGTGCTGCTCCACTGTCCACCATGTTGTCCGTGGGCTGGGTTTGCAGGACTGGGGCTATAGATGACTGACATGTCACTTTAGATAAATGGGAAAGCAAATCTTCTTACAGTGTTTACAGGTAATCACCCTGAAACACTTTCAGTGAGAATTTGAAACTTGCTATTATGTAAATACCTCGATATAATCCTGGTCTTGATTCTCACATGCAGCCATCTATTGCCCCAGCTGCTCTTCTAAAGGCCCTGGGCCTTGCCAGCCATGCAAACCCAAGGGTCACTGCCTCAAGGTCATCATTGGTAGGGAGGCGGATGACTTTGCTTGAGTAGTGAAAATAGTTTGGCGTTCCTTGTGATTTAGGTTTTGTAGTGTGGGTAGTTTTATTCTGGGGGGTTTATTTTGTTAGTAGAATTTTTATACATTTACAGAGTCGAGGGATTTGAACCAGTTTGAGGCTGTAGGGGTTGGGATCATGGAGAGGAGATCATTTATTTTAGGGAGAATTGACATTTTAACTGTTGCTATTGGGCGGATGAGGGATAACAGAAGATTCATCCAAAGTTGGGGCTGTGACTGATTTGAGAAGGAGGTGTAGTTAAGACTGATCAGCTCTGACAGATGCCCAGGTGAGTGATGTGATTTGTGCAGATGTGTATGGGGGGTATGGGCTGTGTCGATTCATGCAGGTTAATTGAGTAATCTGAGATGTTTGAGAATTGTACATTAATATATCATCTGCATATAAGCTAATATTATGGTGATCAGTGGGTGGCTGAATTCCTGTAATTCCAGATGCAAGTGGTTCAATAAATATAGTGAATAAAGCTGGAGCGAGTGGACATCCTTGTCTGGTTCCTCTCTGGAGAGTGAATGTTTGAGGTCAGTCTGTTACTGTGGCTATAGCTGAAGTTCACAAGATACATATTCAGTTAATAAACGATTCCCCAAAGCCAATTGTTGTAGTGTTGTTGGCAAGAAACCAGACCAGTTTACTCTGTCAAAGGCTTTTTCTGCATCTAGTGAGACTATGATGTTTGGATTTTGTTGAGTGGTTGAATATTGCGTTAAATTGAATAGTAAGTGTTATTTGATGTCTTTTTAATGCTTGTTTGTTGTTTTTTTTAATGAAGCCTGTTTGATCTGTCACAGTTCTGTCTGTTCACATGTTTATCCTCAGTCCAGCTCTGTTTTCCAGCTCTTCTTTTATTACCTCCCTGTTTTTCCTGCAGCTGTCTCTCGTTTTGTTAATCAGTCCAGGGTCGAAACTGAAACCTCATGAAACATTGAACCACTTTGAGACGTTGCACTGAAAATGACTCACTGCTTCGAATCATTTGACACAGTCAGAAGAGCGACATCTGCTGGATTTGTGTGTGAACTGCATTTGTGTGGATGTGATGTAAAGTGAACCTGGCTTATCCCCTTCCTCTAACCCCTACTCTGTGACTTTTATCTGGATGAATTTGATCACTTCTATTTTATTTTTATTCTCTTATAACTTATTCTTCTGTTTTATGAAATAATTTTATATTATTTTGTGTCAACTTGTGTTTAAATTAAGTCGCTTTTCCCACTGTTACTTTCTCCTCCCCAAACAAGCTGGAATGTAACAAAAAAAAACCAACCAAGATGGAAAAATGGTAAAGAAGTAATTTAATTAACAGGAATGTAAGAGTCAATAAAACTAAAAGGGTACCTTGCAAGGGGTAAACAAACGTAAAGTTAACTAAAACATAAATTCAGTGACAAAAGAAAATCTCATGACTATCGAAGTGTCTCATTATCAAATAGTCATTACCCCCTGCAGCGACTAGAACAGAAGGACACGAACAAACAGACTGAACACCTCAGACCACAGCCCCGAGCAGGTGTCCCCAATCTTCTTAAGTACAGGAGGTGGCCCCGTGATTGGCCAAGGCTGGAAATCAGTCCTCCCATAGTGTCGAAGGGATCCAACAGCCCCGGGGTGTGGGGAAAGAACAAAGATTCAGGGACAAAGACAGTTAACACAGGGACTTAAGGCCTAGGGCGTAACATCCACTTTGGTGCAGCTCACGTGTTTAAATGTGCTACACCAATAAAATGGCTGCTTTCTAATAAAAATGTACTTTTCAAACCGGTGTCTTTGTGTCCTGTACTTATATGTATGAGTTGTTCTCTGACTTGGCCAAATAAAAAGTTTGCAGCTTCAGAGACATTTTAAACTGGAAAAGTGGAGAATAAAATGATGTGGTGAAGCAGCTGGGACAGTGATAGTGCAACTGTAGTTTTTCTGAAATTGAAACATTTTTGGACAAAGGTGTCGGGTGTGAGTGGGGGAAATGTGAGATAAGGTATTTGTAAAGAGATTTTTATTCAAGAAAAGAATCATTTGAGCTGGGTTTGAATCTGCTCCTCTTCTGGTTCCTCTGCAGCTCTGGAGAAGACGCTCACATGGCTCTGATGTTGCATGTGTCTTTTTTCAGCAGGTAAAGGTGGAGAAATGTTTTTTCTTCCTGACCAATACTTGAGGGGGTCTTCTCCTCTGATGAGTAGCACTGAACTTCAACAGTGGCATCAGCTGTGGCACCGTTAGATCCTTGAGTTGCACCTAAAACGGAGAAAAAGACCAAATTAACCAATGCTAATTATTTAAATAGCTAAAAACAAACAAAAAAAGCTACAAACAACACGACTGTCCAGAAGGTCCCACAGTCACTTCCCTCCACTTCTGCAAGTTCAGGTGTTTCTCCTGATCCTGTTTAAGTGGATCATACAATTATTTGTATTTAATGAATAATGAAATGAAAATATAAACCTGTGAAGTTGATGGTGTTGCTCTGTCCTCATCAGTCTGGCACATTCAGGTGTTATTTTGGCCACAGCATCTTGAGCAGGTTTAATTCCCAAAAGCCAAAGTTTTAAATCTTGGGTCCAGCACAAACAGACATTTTCAACACTGCATCTTGTGCTGACAGAGTTGCAGATGTGTGAATGTTACTGCAGAAGGCCTTTTCAGAGTGGTGAAAGTTTGTGCTGAACGATTCTTATTATTGGTGTAACGTTTGAGGCCGACGGTTTTATCTGCTGCAGGTTCATTAGAAACAAGATGAACTGGTCCATCTTCTAAACATTCACTCATAATGACGAGATGAAGCTCCACGAAGCATCGATACTTTCAGCCAACTGTGTCGCACATGTACCCACACTTCATAAGGATTCATTTACTCTATAGCGCCATCAACAGGTCAATAAAATGTACCACAGTCTAGTTTCCACCTCAGAGCCATCAATGAACAAATGTACAAAACCTTAGACAGGACGACAGTGAAACATTAGAAACAGAAGTGCACTGGTGTTACTTGTAGTAGAGCTTCTGATTAAATAAACAGAATTAAACCCCAATATTTTTCATTAGTTTTTATTTTTTTTAAATAGTTTCTTTAAAGACTCAGGACTAAGGCGGTTCCACTTTTTTGTGAGGATTTCTCCTGCTTTGGAAAAAACTCCTCTCACAGGCCCAGATGAAGCTGGAGTCACAGGTTCATGACAGTGTGAAACATCTGGAAACTTATTTCTTTACTTTCTCCTGCAGTGGCTCCTCCCTCATTTTATAATTACTATATAAGACAAACCTTGTTGGGAGTGATCGAGTCAAAGTTCTTCCAAACAGGGGAAAACTTTCTTTTTGTCGCTGGTTCCATCTTTTAAACAGTCGGATAAAAAACAAACACAAGATGTGAGTCGACTCCATTGTGTTTCTCTGTGTCTTATATTTCAAATGAGACGCGCTTCACGCCAAACCAGCAAAACACGTCTGAATCAGTCACGTGGTCGGTGCTTCAGAAAGGTTCGAACGACATCGCTCACGTGATCAAACCACGCTCCGAACCACACTTCTCCTGAATTTGTACCGATTACTCGAACCACACGTCGAAGCCTCGACACAGACGTAACATCACTGCTCATGATCTCATGATCTCTGCAGGAGGTACATCAGCCTCAGGAGAAGTATGTGCTGCTCCGACTGGCTCATGCTGTTCAGTCGTTTGTAGCATTAAAAAGTTAAATTCCACCTTGTTTGAACTTCTTGAATTAATTTGTGGTGGCTTGTGCTTGTTTAGCTGTGTCTGGAGTTCTCCAAGTTTTACTTTGCTTTGACACTTGTTTTGAAGAAAGTCACAGTTTTTCCTGACTTTGAGTCGTGTATCTGCCAGCGCTGGGGTTTGCTCTAGTGCCTTTTTCACTACTAAATTGAAACTGGGCAAACATGGCACATTTCTGACCCCAAGGAGCTTGGCGCACAGCAGCATGTTGGAAGCATCGTCTGTTATAAGACAATGAACCTTGTGTCTTAAACCCCATGTGTCCAGCTGTAAAGCCACTGCATCTTTTAAGTTTTCTGCAGTGGGAGCTTGATCAAAATGGCTCAGACCAAGCAGAACGCTTGATAGCTTCATGCTATCGTCCACATAGTGGCAGGTAGGCATCCATGTTCATAGAGGTCCACATGTCTGCAGTGATACTGACGGACTGTCCCTTCTCAAGGTCCTTTATGGTCGGCTCTTTGGCCTCTGTATATTTCTTTTCAGTCATTCCCTTCCAGCCTGACGTGGGCAGGACGGAGCCTGAAGCCTTTATTCTCCACCATTTTGAAAGGCTGAAAATCTGTGACCATCATTTCAATGACTCATCCAACTCAGACTGGTGGCATTAAAAATAATATGTAAATTAATTGTACATTAAAATGATGTAACGTTTTGTCTGTGTGTTTAGTGAAGCCTGTTATTACCACATAAATGAACAGGTTTACCCTGCTGGTTTGCTGCACCACCAGGTGTAATAGTTCTGCCTGATTGTTTATCCTCATCCAGCTCCATGTTCTGCTCCTTCTTTTGTTCCCTCCCTGTTTTTGATGCAGCTGACTCTCATTTTGCCAATCAGCCCAGGGTCGTTTATATCTCCTCCCTCAGTTCTGTCAGGTGTTTCTATATCTCCTCCCTCAGTTCAGTCAGTTTTTGCTGGATCATTGACCAGTAAAGAGCAACTCTCAGCTCGTCTGAAACTATCTGTTATTTGCATTTCTATGGGGATGGGCAAAACAAAGCCTCATGAACCAGCAAAGCTCTCGAAACAAATGATTCGAGGCTTGGAATCACTGTTCGAATCACGACTCTACAGCGGCCTCTGGTGGCGATGTATCAGTATTTCTCCACAGTGGCTCAACAAAACACATCCTGACCTGACATGGTTTCTAATAAACGCTTGTTCTAGTAAAGTTTGTGTAAGTGTATGTTACAAATTAATTTGTGTAAATAAAATTAAATAAAGCCATGGGAGCTCTGCATTAATCAGATTTCAAGGTTTTTATTCAAAAATTAAAAAAATTCTGCAGTGGAGGGGTGCAAGCGGTTTCTTTTTTTGTTTCATACCCCCCCTGTTTTTGAAAACACTCGTTCACATGGAACACTGGTTGCAGATATGGCCAGAAACTTTTTTGTTTGTATAAATGAGGAAAAATCACTGCCCTCTGTTTCCAAGAGACAAGTGGGTCTGAGGTGCGGGGAATAAACGGGTCTTGTAAATATTTTCCCACTTCAACTGTGGCGTCTGCAGTTCTGCTGTGGGTGGTGGTTTTGTTCTTTACTTTTTGGTCAAATAGAGACAAAGACTGTCTTCTGCTGTGGAGGACGATGATGGAGGTGATGATGATGGAGGTGATGATGCTGCTGCCAGTGAGATTTGAGGTTCTAAAAAAAATAATGAAATTAAATAAAAAAGTGTTCACAATAAATGTTGACAGAATATGACCTATAAAGATGTTTAAATTCTCTCCAGGTGTTGCTACAGGCTGCATTACTGCAGCACACTCCAGCTGTTTTTGGGCTTTGTGCCTTTGCTGGGGGGTCACCAAAACCCAGGCTTTTAAAACGAGGGTCCTGCAGTGTTGCCGGTGCAAGTGGCCTATATGTTTCATACTGGCCACATCTTTGCTGCAGGCCATCCTTCAACAGCCTGTTCATCAGTACAAATATTCACACTATTAATATAGTTTGTTCGTATCATTACAGTTGTTGTTGTAATAATTATTGTAGTTGCTCACCCAACTGCAGAGTTGATTGAGCATTTGAGACAAACAAAGCAACAAACAGCTCATGCTGCAGCGTTCTGTACAGTGGGATCAGTTCTGAGGCTGAGACCCTCTTCTCCTCTGACAGCTCTGTTAGAAAAAGAAAAGATACAATAGATTTATCTCAGTGCAACCAACAAATGCAATGAAATTCTTAATTACTATCAAAGTACCAGTTGTTGCTGCCTTGAAAGGCTGCAGCAGAAACAACGAGTCCTGAATGATTTCATAATCAGCACTGGTCAGAGGAGAAATGTCATTCTCCAGATTGGACAGAGCTGCTCCCACAGGTTCTTTGCTCATACAGCCGCTGAAACATGTCAAAAGTGCTGTTCCACCTGGTATCCACCTCCTGCATTAGTTTGAGCGTTGGCCGTCCCATCAGCATTTGCATTTGGTTTAGTTTTTCTTTCTCCTTGCTGCTTGACCTGAACAGTCTCACCACTTTCCTGCTTTTGTCCCTTATGTCATTATGATCCAATGCTTTTTTGACATTTAAATTGAGTGTGTGAGCGAAGCAGGAGATGTGCCGGAGGTTGAGGAGCTGGACACTCAGCTTCATGTTGGCAGCATTATCTGTGACCATAAAGCTGACCTTCTCAGTAATGCCCCAGTCAGCCCTGAGGAGCCTCTGTGCCTCTGTGCTGAGCGGGATGTGACTGTGAAAAATGACTAACTCCCAGTTTTACCGTCTCCAGTTCTGAGTCAGGTGCCACATAGTGAGCCGTGACTCCGATGTAGCCGTCCATGTTAATGGAAGACCACATATCTGTGGTGAGGCAAACTCAGCCTTTTGGAGCTCTTCTTTGGTCTTCTCCTTGGTTTTCTCATACAGCTCATTTATCATGTTTGCCACAGCTTTTCTTGATGGGAGGACATATATTGTGTATAATGTGTATGCTCTATATAATATATATATATATATATATATATATATATACACATTTTTGTATGCAGGGAATCTATGATAAATCACAAGAAAAATATGTTATGTATCATATCGCATTGTGTACTCTTATGTTTTCCTCTTTAGTCTTTACATACCACCATCACTGGAAACTGCCCCTGTGGATTCAGATGGTGCAGAAGTTGTTGCAGAATGCACAGCCCTGTAGTGGCGGAGCATTGGGGTAGTACTCCCTGTGAATGCCAACTGTTCATCGCAGATTCTGCAACGTACCTGAATATAACAGAGAAGTGTAAAGTACTGGAGTAAAGGAGTGCAGTACAAGTACAAGCTTTATACAAAAAAGTTACTGAAGTAGAGGTTTGAGTGCCCATCAATCATCAAACTTAAGTGGAAGTGCTAAATATTCAAAATATGTAGTAAGAAATAAGTAGAAGTATGCCAAAAGTACTGAAAATAAAAGTATACTTTTCCTTAATGAAGACAACGTGTACTTGAAGTGTCACAAGCTTCAAATGTTTTTATTAAAGGCAAAACCTTTTTTGTCTGAAGCCATTTAAAGACAAAATAAAAGCTGAACAATGAACAAAAAAAACAAAAATATTCATATAGCTGCATGGATTTGGTGAGATTTTGTTTAGCTTTGATCTTAATAGTTACAGCTCATTAAAATGTGCTGGAGTAAAAGTGTTATATGTAACTAAATGTAGTGCAGTAAAAATAAAAGTAGGAGAAACTAAAAATACTGCATTTTAGTATTTAGTAGCCTAATTGTTTGACTTTGTTACTATGCATCTCTAAATGTAAGCATAAATGAAATAAATAAATAAAAAATAAAAGCTGTTTATTTTGTAGATATTAAACATGTGTTTTTCGACATGTGGTCTTACATCAGAGTTTACAAAAACACTTTGCAGTAGCTGTTATATTGTGAAAAATGATAGATGAAATTGGTTGTTTTATTCTGAAAGTTTGACACAAACTGTCTCACTTGACGGAAACTCGTGGCAAATGCCCTGGTCTGATGTAATTACTCTGTATGTGATTGTTGTATTAGGGTTTTCAATAAATATGAACTTTTTGAGTGCCTCAGTCTTTTTTCTCATGTGTAAGACTGTTAAACTTAAGAAGGCCATTAAGTTAATTCATTGACACCTTATTGTGGCCAGACTCTACGAGGTGTTCCCACATTGTGGAGGATCTCCTTCTTGATCTGTAAATGGATTTGATTTCTCAACACACTAAATAGTTCTGAAACTAGCAGGTGCTCATCTCAAAAGGGCCACAGTTCCATTAAGAGTTGTAACAAAAAAAATGTAAAAAGAATGTTACACTTCTGATGTGTAAATGTCCATTTTATGACAGTCCATGAGTTTTGATTGTCCGTAGGCTTTGGGTGTGAGTGTGCAGGTGTGAGTGAGTGAGAAGGTGGAGGGGAACAAGGCTTCCAGAGCCTCCGACCAGACCAGCAGGGCGCTAACTGTAGGTTCTCTCTTTGTCCGGCTCCAAGACAACTTTTAGCTCACCATCGGTTAAAGTACCTCAACTGTATAATATAAACCAGGACTATAATCAGTAAATTAGCAAACAACCGACTGCCGGCCTGAGAGCTTCACCTACGACCCCCCCCCCCCCCCCCCCCCCCAGCCTCTCGAAGGCCTGGAGGGCTGGTGACCAGACTGTGATGACTGAGGCACATGTGAAGCCCTGGGCCAATCACTCTGCGAGTGTGTAGTAGAAGACCCAGGAGCAATAGGAGGAGGGGCTCGTCAGTGAAGGCCCGCCAGCTGATGTCTAGTCTGAGAGGCCTGGGCTGTCCGTTGCAAAGCTTCCAGCGCTGCCTCTCCAAAAAGTTCACCCATAACCATAGGTAATCTTCTGAAGGTTCTCCTACGGGTCTCGGTCAAGGGAGATTGTGCCAACCAAACCTGCCGACGCGCCTGGGTCAGGATGGACAGCAGGCGGCCCAACTCCCTTGACATAAAAGCAAATGCTTGTAGGGACGTGTCGACCAAGCCTTGGGTAGCTGCATCAACATTAGAAGCCTCTAGTGAAGTCGCTAAACCTAACAGTAAATAGGACAAGGAATTGCCAATACGACCCATGCGCGCCCCAGAGTCCTAAGCTTTACACAGCAATTCGTCAGTAACCTGGCACTGAGGTCACGGGCACCTGGCATTGGGTCTCTGGCCTCCCTTATTGTGGCTCCAGACGAGGCTCTCAGCTGGTTCAATCACTGGCATATGTCCCAAACCAGACTTGGGCGTATCCTGCATGGCAGCAAGGACCTTCCATCAGATGTCGGTTAAGAAAATGTATCCGACCAGCAGGCTTGTAGTTCCTTAATATACTCCGTAGAGGGGGGAACCAAAAAAGAAGACGCAGAGCTCTGTCGTCTAAACGCACTAGAAACCACAGGCTGCGCCGCCGGTGCCTCCAACTGTAACCGTGTAAAAGCCACGAGTAAAGAGGAGGCGGCTGAGTCATCGTCACCTCCCTGAGAGCAGGTGGAGTTGTGTGAGCTCAGCTCTGAGATGTCAGACAACGCATCCAAACCGTCCCCAGTATGCGGGTCAGTGTCATAGAAGTGCGTATCTGACGCCGCCACAGACAAGGCATCGTCTTCGCAAACAGAAAACACATCCCGCTGGGCAGCTCGCTGGTCGCTATCCCGGGTCTGCATGGACTCAATGAGAGCTTTCATTTTAGTGAGCTCTGAAGTAAGCCTATCCACCTTCGAGGATAATCCCGCAGAGCGATCCCCTCTGCTGCGCTTAAGCGGAGTAGGGGAAGCGTCGACAGCAGAGCGCTTTCTCCTCACCTTCCCGCTCGCTGGCAGCTGGGTGTCCTGTATATCAGAGAGCCCTGCTCCTCCGAACGCGGCGGCGGTCAGCACGCAGGGATCTGGGCATAATGCTGCAACTCATGAAAGCATTTTCCGTCAAGCCTTCTTTAAGGTGGTCCACACCCAAACATAAGGGGCATAAATCATGTCCATCCTCAGGTTGAAGCGGGGTCATGTGCTCTACAGCTCATGGACTCCATCACAACCGACGCAGGTCGAGCTGAAAACGCCACTCTTGATCCGCCAACTGGGGTTAAAAACACCACGTCGAGCCGAAAACGCCACTGGTGGTAGACTCAAAAACTCAAAGTGAACAGTAACACAGACCATACACACTGGTAAAAATGAGCTAAAGAACCGAGCACGATTCTAGAATAACAGATATTTTAGCCGAATGCGGCAACAGTCAACACAAAAGTCGAGCTGAACTGAACACGGCAGCAAATACAAACCAGCTCCACCGAACCCGGTGTAGCTTCCAACAAAAAATGCAGAAACTACTTACCATACGGTCTTTGTAAAACGTGCACCTCACCGGCGTCAGGGAACCACCCGCTCCAGGTGAGGCACTCCACCACGAGCAGCTTACACAGCCCCCGAGGGGCGAGTCGCACTCGCTGCCCCGACTGTGATATACTCCAGTCACAAGTCACGGGACTCTGAGCAGTGAGCTGCCTCCAAAGGGAGAAAATTGTGGTACCAAGCAGCATCCGCGAGTCACCACAACACACTCGACCTAAGAGCGAGAAGGAAAAAGGGACTGTGCTTCTGGAGTCACGTGACTATAGAGCCTCACGTGGGTCACCGGAAGGTCGTAGGTGAATTTGTTGATATTAAATCTCGACCTGCACATGCGCAAGAGTGAGCATCCAGAGCTTGAAGCACCGCCTCTGGCGTCAGAAGGGATGAAATAGAACTATAGGTTCTGTTCACTTTAATTCAATTCAATTCAATTTCAATTCAATCATTACATAATAATATTATTATTATGAATGATTGTTTATCAGCAGTTTTTGTTGTAACACAGAAAATGAATGCTTGAGTGACTAGAGTAAATTGTTAATGTGTGAAATTAACTTTAAGCAAAGTGCAATGCTATTAATAGGAAAAACTGCCTTATGTTACCTCTCCCTTTAACTACAAGTTGCACAACATTCTTACCCAATAATCCCCCAGTAGAATGTGGTAATATCATATGTTTTTTGTAAGAGAAAGTGAAGAAGGGCTAATGCTTTAGATTTTTATTCAGGAAAAGAATCATATCAACAGTATTTGGCTGTAGCCTACTCTTCTGTCGCACTATCTCCAGCTTTGGAGAAGCCCCGCTCACACGGTTCAGAAGTGGCTGGGATGTGGAGGTCGTCTTTTGCCATTCTATGGAGATGTGGATAAATGTCTTTTCTGCGTTCCCAGTATTTGAGCGGGTCTTCTCTTGAGAGGTAGGCCTCTGAGAGGTAGCGCTGAACCTCTACTGTGGCATCAGCCGTGGAGATATTTGTTCCTTGGGTTGCACCTAAAGGTAAAAATACAAGTTAATGAGGATACAGCTTAAGTTTATATACGTTTTTAAACCTAATAAAGTGAAATACAAACCAACTCGACAGTCTAGAAAGACCCACAGACTGTCACCTTCCTCTGCTTCTGCAAGTCCTGCTTCTTCCTGTAATGGTCCCTAGAATTTATGAATGAAACTAAACTATGATTATAAAAAATAGAGCTTACCTGGGATGTTACTGGTGTAGCTTTTTCTGCCCCAATAATTTTGGAGCTTTCCGCTGTGAGCCTCGTCACTGCTTCTTGTGCATGTGCCTGGTTCCCAAAAGCCAGTGTTTTAAATCACATTCTCTCGTTGCACTTGAGGCTTGTTGCAGGTTCTGACAGAGGGCACCTGCTGCTGGTTGCTCTAATGTGACTGCTCTCTGGGCCAGTGTGTGTTGAATCATTCTTGTTATGGGAATGATTTTTGATGGTGACAGTTTTCTCTGCAGACAGTTCATTTGATGCCAGATTAATTGGGCCAAGTACACCGAGGCTCTCTTGAATGATCTCATAATCCGTGGTTGAGATGGGGGGGGGTCTCAGACGAGAGGGAGGCCTGTGCTGCTGCAACAGGTTTGTGCTGTTCAAACAATCTTTCCAGCATTAAAAAGGTGGAATTCCATTGGGTGTCGACCTCTAGGAGGAGTTTGTGTTGTGGCTTGTTTAGTTTGTTTTTGGACTTCTGTTAGTCTCTCCTTGGCTTTGACACTGGTTTTGAAAAATGTAAAAAAAAAATTCTGGCTTTTGTTCTTATGTCGGCCAGTGGTTTGGTCCAGTGCCTTTTTTTAAGTAGGTTTAAAATGTGTCCGTAGCAAGGTACATTTGCAACACCAAGGAGTTTGGCAGAGAGGAGCACGTTTGATGCACTGTCAGTTATAAGACATTTTACTTTTGGGCTCAAACCCCATTTTTCCAACTGCACCACAGCAGCTTTAATGTTTTCAGCTGTATGTGATACACCAAGGAGTACACTTTCTAAGTTCATGTTATTTACAAAGTGGCAGGTTACATATTCATGGAGGTCCACATGTCTGCTGTGAGGCTGACTGTCTCAATATTCTCAAGACGTTTTTTTTGTTTGCTCCTGCACTTCTGCATATTTATCCTCCAGCATAGATTTGACCACCGGGCGTGTCGGTAGAACATAATCTGGATTTAGCTTCTGCACAAATTTTCTAAACCCTGAACTTTCCACAATGTTAAATGCTTGTAGGTCCATGATGATCATGTCCAGAAGCGCCTCATCCAGCTCAGATTGGCGGCCTTAAAAATAGTGAATACATTGATAAAACATGAACGAATGAATATAAACCTATAGAGTTATGAGTGAGTGGTTAACCAGTTCTTTCCACAGCCTTGTCCACGTGGGCTCATATTTGTCTGACTGCACCAGGAGCACATGCAGCAGCCACTGCTTCTGGATTGTTTCAGGATGCTTTGTGTGCAAATGTCGAACCATTGAGGACGTATTGTTGCAATATGGCAGCTCTTGACCACATTTTAAGCACTTGACTTGTGTGGGTGATTCTTCAAGTCAAAGTGCTCCCAGACATAAGAGCGAACTCTTTTTGCTGGCTGTCCTCGGCCCTCCGTAGGCCTTCCTGTCTTACCTGTCCTGAACTTTCACACAAACTGTCACTCTCACACTCAAACTTTCACACAAACTGTCACTCTCACACTCAAACTTTCACACAATAGTCAGAGTTAAGCAGGCCTGCAATAACTGAAACCCTGAACGCTCACTCTCATTTACCTTTCTATAACACTGTCATTTACCTACTTAATTGGCTACAACTAGCCGACCACTATCACTTACCTAAAACCGCCAAATGACTTTGTAAATGAAAGTGAACAGCCCAGACTCGGTCTGTCTCTTATAGGCCAAAGCCCAGACTATAGACAATGTACAAAGCCTGTTATATACATCAATATTACACTTTTCTTACCTTTTTTACCTTACCTGATATCTTACCTTTTTATTACCTTACCTCTTGTCTGTATCTTACCTGTTATTACCTGAAATTTGATCTCAACAAACTTTCCCTTTCTCAAACAACAATAAGCAGCAGCGTCAGCTCAAGACCCACAGTATGAAGAGAATTCTGAACTCTTCTAAAGCTATGACATAATTACAGGCCAATTCAGACTTCCCACAAAACGGCTCACAATCAGAGCTCACACTCAGAGCTCACACTCAGAGCTCACACTCAGAGCTCACACTCAGAGCTCACACTCAGAGCTCACACTCAGAGCTCACACTCAGAGCTCGACACGCGGCGATGACGTAATGAAGCCCCGTTTGTCATGGTCACGTGATTTTTAGCCAAGTGAATCACATGTCGAAACAGTGCTTCAAACACTTCTGGTTCATAAGCTCCACACTGCCCCGAGATCAGACTCGAGCAGAACATCTCCAGCTGTACCTGCTTTTGTCCCTGTCTGAGTGCCTGGAGTGGAGGCAAGTGAAGCTTCATGACGCACTGAGGCTTTCCTAACAATTGTGCCAAAGAAGATTTGAAGCTTCAAGGTTCAGGGGCGGTGACATCTGGTGGACAACTGAAGCCATAGCAGCCTCTAAAGACACGACTGAAGCACTGGCACTGTTTCAATCTCATGACAGCAATACAAATTCAGAAAAGTCTGTGTGGTCATTCAAGTGTCTGGTTCATTTATTCCAAACAAAGTTTATATCGTCATTACAATAAAATATGCAGATGCCCTCCCCCAAACTCTAAAACACCAGATTAACCCAAAGAATAAATGCTAATTATATTAAGGGATAAATGTTGTTTGGCCTTTACGACAGAACATCTACAATCAATAGACACACAGACATATATACAGTATATATACGTTTATATTTACTTACTGTCAGTATTTCCAGTACTGTCAGGGTCTCTGTTTGCTGGGTCTTGTCTTGATGTTTGTCACACAAGTGTCTCAGCAGAGATGATGTGTTGTTGCTGAAAGACAACTCTTATGTGCAGAGCAAACACCTACAAGCCGTTGTAATTTTGAGACCCATTAAAAATGTATAATACAAATCAAACATGGAAACATAAAGTGCCATAAACTGCATTATACCTTATTTGGTTGTATGAAAAATGATCCCACCTGCAGAATGTTGCTTATTTGTGTTACTCGCCATGAATCTTGCCAAAATGCTCACTCTCCAAATCTCTATCTCCTCTCAGCCTCATTTTGAAGCATAATGATGCGTCTTATACAGCTCAAACCTCAAATCTGTCAAACCTGTCGAGCTGTGATTGGTTCAGAATAAAATGAAACATCCTGAGCCAATGACACACACTGAAAGACAATGAGCCAATGAAAAGCTTCGAAACAGCTGCAGAAATGAAGCACAGAGTGAAAGAGCAGCGACGTCTGAAGCTTCAAACGTCATGGGTCACATGACACTGGTGTTTTGATATAAGCTCCGACAGAGTTTTGAATCACTCCACTTCAGGAAGAGTGATACAAGGAAGTGATACAAGCTCCAGAGCCTCGGTGTCATTTGCCCATCACTACGTCCCTGTTTCTGAGCTTATTTCTCCAGCCTGTTCCCCTGTTTCTGAGCTTAGTCCCAGTGTTGGAAGAGATTTTTGTTATTAAATAAGACATAATTCCTCAGTTGTTTTTTCCCTGATTTACAATATTCTGAACGACCTGTTTGTTGGACACTTTTTGTGTTGCATTTGAGTCCAATTCACCCACTGACAGAACATTTTTTAAACATTCTTAAACATGTATTTAACTAAAAGTGCACATATCCAGTTGAATTATCTGTTAACTTTCCCTCAGGACACACAGCTTCAGTTAAAATTGTCTTTTTTAAAGTGCAAATACCGTTCAAAGTGCTGTGTGCTTTTAAAGTGCCTGTAGTGAAAGGTGCTGTTCTCTTGGTCACAAAGGGGCAAATGAGTTTATACATGTTGAGTTATATTTTTTTAAACGCACAAACTGCAGCTGATCCTCACGTGGACTCACTCTTATGTCTCACTCTTATGTCTCACTCTTATGTCTCACTCTTATGTCTCACTCTTATGTCTCACTCTTATGTCTCACTCTTATGTCTCACTTTTGTTTTCTTCCTATAAGAGGCTTTAGATCAGAAGCAGCGCTGCAGAGCACAGGCTTTTTATGGTTTTATTAGTTTTCTGAGCAGAGAGGAGGAGGAGGAGGCGACCGTTCCACGACTTTTTTGGATAGATCTTTTCGCACAAACGCTCCACACTGGATATATTTACCACATCACATTTACACTTTTCCCAGGACTGATGAGCAGAATTATGACAGAGTTTGGCTCATATTATCTGTTTAGCTTCAGCTTTCCAGGTGGATTTATTTATTCATTTGGCCCAGTCCTATTATTACCTGCCTGGTGAGGTCTGGAGCTTCTGGTACAATGATCGATATAAAGAAGCACTTATGGATTGTGCTGCACATGGAGGAGGCGTCCTGGAGCTGGAGACTTTATGATTACAGTAATTACAACGGGACTAAATAAATGTGAATATGTGAGAACATGTTTGTGAAGAACAGTGGAGTCTGAGGTTCTGCTGAGATGGTCTGTGGCACGTGTTTGAGACGTCGCCGCCCTCTTGTCTCCATGGTGATGTAACGACATCACATTTATATAAGCAGGTGGTGCTACCAGCCATGTTACAGGTCATATCTGCGGAGAGGCGAATCCACTCATAGTAAAAAGTCTGAATCCCACTCTTGACATAAAAAACATCACTGGTGGAGCTGATAGATCCACTGACTCCCAGGTCGGTGGTGCGATTTACCTCCCACAGATGAATACTGCTGTCGTTTCCTCGAGCAAGACACTTACTGGCCAGAGTGTCACTGTGAAAGGTGGAAAGTTGCTGTATAAAAGTGAGAACATTTATAGATGTGACAGTTTAACTTGGCTTAATGCTGAGATGAGTTAAAGGAACTTCGCTCTTACCGTTTAAAAACAGAGGAACTACAATCAGTGATGAGCAGATGAAGCTTCATGAAGCACTGAGCCTTTCATCCAGTTGGTTCCAGCACAAGGCTTCTGGAAGCTTCATCTGCTCTAGTACGACATCTACTGGCTGCAAAAATATCAGTTGGCCTGAATTTGAAGCGTGTGTCTTTATTTGCTGACAGGCTTTCTGCAAAATGCCAAGCGTGTGTGTGTGTGTGCGTGTGTGTGTGTGTGTGTGTGTGTGTATATAGGAAGTATGAAAAAAATATAATTTTGAAATGATCATTCACAGTGGGGTGAGGGTGGTTGGGGTGTGGACAATGATTGTGCTTTTGTAACATTGAGGCCAGTGGTTTGAGGTAAAGATCAGGGAGTTACACCCCGGAGGAGGAGCGACCCTTCGGCCCTGGAGAAGACGACTCTCCCCTGTGTTTCCACGGTCAGGGGGGAGCAGGAGGTTTAACATAAACGTTACGATAGCGACCAGAGAGTCAGAGCGCTCCTCTGAGGCCATACCCGCCAAATCCCCCCGGGCCGCAGTAAAATTGTCAAACGTTGACCGACCGCGCTCAGCGGCGAGAAAAAGGTTGGGGACGACTGGTTTAGGGGACAACATCATTGGTTTTTTGTTTAAAAACACTTTCTCCACTGTGGCAGGTCTTAGGCGATTTCTTTTTTTAGACAATATTTCTCCTGCTTTGGAAAAGACCGGCTCACGGGGCACAGATGAGGCAGGCGTACACAAGAATGCCACTGCCAACTTATATAAATGAGGACAGACATATTTCTGTCTCAGTGTTGAAGAGGGTCGTCCTTCCAGTATTTGGCTCCATCATGCACCGCGGGACCTCAATATTTGCATCTGCTATTACGTTTTGCATTTGTCTGACGCTGTCATCCAGGCCACGCCACAGGCTGTTACCTAAGAAATAAAAGTTTTTTTGTGAGTTTAACAGTTTATATAAACTCAAAATGGATTAACAATAGTACCTTGGGAAACGGCCTCAGCAGTTTGTGACGTTGATGGCTGTGGTGGTGATAGTGGTGGTGGTGAGGAGGAAGAGGAGGTGGTGGTGGCCCTCATTATGGAAGCACATTCTGCTTTAAGTCTTTTTTTCTGCTTCACCCGCTCTTGTAGGGCTGAGAAATCCCATTTTTTTAACCTTGGGTCCAGAAGTGTCGCAGGACACATAATGCTCATAGCTTGGATCCTGTCCAGCTTCTCTCTCAGTTGCATCCTCAGCTTTTCAGCCAGAGAAGACCCGATGGATGGTGGTCTTTGTATTTCTTCACTGAGGCAATGATCCATCATAACAAGCAACGGTATGACCTTTGAGCCAGACACCCTTTTTTCCTCAGAGAGCTCGGTGGTTGCATCATTAAATGGAAATGATGCTGTATTCCTCTGATGAAATGGGTGAGATGTCTGGAGTGAGACTTGCCAAAGCAGCACCCACTGGCTCTCTTTGCTCAAAAAGTCTTTGCAGCATATTGTAAGTGCTGTTCCAGCGGGTTTCCACTTCCTGGATCAGTTTGAGTTGAGGCTTCCCCAATTGTTCCTGTGCAAGGGCCTTCTTCACTAAGCTGAGGGTGTGAGCTCCACATGTGTTTGAGCTGTAGCCCCCAGATTGGCAGCTCCATCTGTTACAAGGCATGTAACTTTATCAGCCCATTCCCTCATGAGCCTTTCACTTGTGCAATGTTTTCTGTGGTGTGCGCCGTGGGAAAATGTTGCACTCCCAAAACTGTATTTAATAAGCTGGAGTCATCAACAAAATGGCAGGTGACAGCGAGATATGCCTCTGTGTTAATAGACGTCCACATATCTGCTGTCAGACTCACAGCTGCTGCCTTCTCAGCGCTGACCTTAGCTTTCTCCTTCATCTCCTGGTACCTGGCCTCCACCGCGGCTTTCAGGGCCTAAAGGAAAGAAAAAGTATTTAGTTTAAAAGTACAAGGTGGCTGTCCCGTGACTCGTGGACTCAGGTTTGAGCCTCCGTCCTGCCTGTCCACATTGTTAATGGTTTTTATTCAGTAAAAGTACCATTTTCAATGCTTTTATTACCTTCTGAGAGGGGAGAACATAGCTGTGATTTAACAATTTAATAAATCTTTTAAATCCTTTGTCCTCCACAATGCTAAATGGCTGTGTGTCCTCAATCACCGAGCTAACCAGGTCTTCATCTATTTGAGATTTTTCTCCTGAGGAAAGAAAATAAAAACAAAGCACATATATAAATATCATATACATTATAACAGTTGTATTATTGTTGTATTATTTAGTCACATCACTACATGCTTGTTACGGCCTCGTGCCTCCAGCTCCTCCTCCTGTGTGTGTTCTCTCTCTTTCTCTCTCTTTCTTTCTCTTTCTCTCCTGATGTGCCCCACAGCTGCCTCCTGATGGAACAGCACAGCTCCATGCGGGTTGGAGGTCACATGAACAGCCTGACCAACCAGCACCTCCACCTGTGGCACACCCCTTTAAAGGGACTCGCCTCCTGCAGCTCAGGGGCTGAGTCTGTGTGCTGATGACAAGCCACTCAACAGACTTGTGGATTTAGGAACTTTTGGAACTTGGAACCTTTGACCTGTGTGAAACTGTTGGATTTTGGAACTTTTGGACTTTGGAGCTGGTGATCCCTGTTAATTTGGACAATTTTGAGTTTGATCTTCTGTGTTAATCTGTTCAGATTTGCACTCTAAGAGCCTCCTTTTGACTATTCTTTTGTTGTTGTTCGTAGTTAACTGAATTTTTTCTTTGTTTAAATATCCACACTTGCCCTAATATTAAAAAAAAAAACATCAACGCTACTAAATTTAGTTACTTCCTTTTCTCCACAGAGAACGGTTCATAACAATGCTATATTATCATGGCATTGTTGACTGACCTGGTCTTGGTCCATATTCGGTGTCGTTCTTATTCTCATGTGGTGCCTCAGTGTGGACGAGGGGTTGTGGATGAGGTGTTGTAGATGAGGTGTTGTGGATGCGGTGTTGTGGATGAGGTGTTGTGGATGAGGTGTTGTAGATGAGGGTGTTGTGGACGAAGTGTTGTGGACGGGTGTTGTGGACGAGGTGTTGTGGACGGGGTGTTGTGGACGAGGTGTTGTAGACGAGGTGTTGTAGACGAGGGTGTTGTAGACGAGGTGTTGTGGATGAGGTGTTTGTGGACGGGGGTGTTGTGGACGAGGTGTTGTAGATGAGGTGTTGTAGACGAGGGTGTTGTGGATGAGGTGTTGTGGATGAGGTGTTGTGGATGAGGTGTTGTGGATGAGGTGTTGTAGATGAGGTGTTGTAGATGGGGGTGTTGTAGATGAGGTGTGTAGATGAGGAGGTGTGTAGATGAGGTGTTGTGGACGAGGTGTTGTAGATGAGGTGTTGTGGATGAGGTGTTGTGGACGATGGAGGTGTTGTGGACGAGGTGTTGTAGATGAGGTGTTTGTAGACGGGGGGTGTTGTGGACGAGGTGTTGTAGATGGGGTGTTGTAGATGAGGTGTTGTGGATGCGGTGTTGTGGGATGAGGTGTTGTGGATGAGGTGTTGTAGATGAGGTGTTGTGGACGAGGTGTTGTAGATGAGGTGTTGTGGATGAGGTGTTGTGGACGAGGTGTTGTGGACGAGGTGTTGTAGATGAGGTGTTGTGGATGCGGTGTGTTGTTGTGGATGAGGTGTTGTGGATGAGGTGTTGTGGATGAGGTGTTGTGGATGAGGTGTTGTAGATGAGGTGTTGTAGACGAGGTGTTTGTGGACGGGGTGTTGTGGACGGGGGGTGTTGTAGACGGGGTGTTGTGGACGGGGGGTGTTGTGGACGGGGTGTTGTGGGCGAGGTGTTGTAGATGAGGTGTTGTAGATGAGGTGTTGTAGACGAGGTGTTGTGGGCGAGGTGTTGTGGATGAGGTGTTATAGCCCATCTCCCTCAGCAAACACTTCCCCTTGTACAAAAGTAAAGAGAAACTGAAGATATATTGCGTTGCACAATCAATATTCATTTTGAAAAAAAAAAAAATTCTGTGTTGAAATATTACTGTACTTACCTTGTTGGGAGAAATGAGATCAAAATGTTCCCACACAGGGGACATCCTCCTCTTCCTCACTGGCTCCATTCTCTCCTGACTCTCCTAAATCTCCAAACTGTCTCCAAACTGTCTCCAAACTGTCTCCAAACTGTCTCCAAACTGTCTCTCTATCTCTGTCTCCAAACTCTCACTGACCACATCTCTCCATCAAACACCCACATTTTGACTGGAGCCGGAGAGGTTTATGTCACTGTCAAAACTCAAACCACTTCCTGAATCAGTCACATGGGTGCAGTCGGGCAGCGTGGCGTCGGACGTTGTCATGATGATCCCTGTTTTGTTCCTGCTCGTGTTGCTCTTTCCTTCCCTCACGTGTCTGAGCCTGGAGTTCTCGGCTCCTTGGCAGATCCCAGGTTTACACAGAAGGAGCCCGGACCCTAAACTCAGGGCCACATTGTCTGTGTGTGTCTGTCTGTGTGTCTATGTGTGTGTGTGTCTGTCTGTCTGTCTGTCTGTCTGTCTGTCTGTCTACATGCCCGTGTGTCTGTGTGTCTGTTTCTCTGTGTCTTCATGTTCACCTCCTGCTCTTTGGACCAGCTCCAGACTCTCACCTGTGACCCCGCCTCTCTGCCCTGGTCCTGTTTCCTCGTCTTCGTCTCTTCACCTCTGTGTTTGCCCCGACCTGCCCCCAGCTCCTCATCTGAGCTCCCGTCGTTTGCTTGAACTCTTCACTTATTTTAAATAAACACTGTAAACTGAGTCTTTTGGTCCCTCCACCTGACGGACAGACGCCATCGTGTTCAGCTCCTCCCCTAAATGAAAGCCTGGACACACATCACATCCTGCAAATAGAGGAGCAGACGGGTTTTTCAGTTTATGGACAGGCTCATGTGAAAGAACCTCCAGGATTCAGTCAGTGAGCTGCACAGGCTGCACTAGCACTGATGGTCTGCAGGTGCTGGGGTTTAGGTCTGATTCAGAACAGAGAGACCTTTTTGGGTTGCAAACTTGTCTGCTTTGTGATTGGATAATTGCCTTGAACCAAAATACCAAATTATAACATAAATATTAATTGATTTAAGTGTGTTTATTGTGTCTTATAAAACACCAACAAACTACAAAAGTACAGACGTGTCACAAAAACCAAAAGACTCATTTAAACAAACTCATGACTTTACAAAGAAATGAAGCCGACGTCTGAACATGAGACTGAAACACCGTCTCGTCCCGTCGTCTTTACTCCAGAACATCTCAGAGGGGGGAACGTTTCATCAAATAAACGATTTTAAAAAATTCATCATAAAATGGACAAAAACCCAAAAAAAAACGAGCTTCACTTTGCACTTCTCCAGCTCACATGAACCAGAGTCGTTCTTCTTCAGGGGCTGGAGAAAAATGATCCTGTCAGTGATCTCTCTCTCCTGCTCAAACCTGCTTGACGTAAAATTCAGCCTTTAAACATGTTTTATTGAATATTTGTCACAACGTGGGACATGTTCACTGTGTTTGTCATTTTAGAAATTATCAGTAAAAGGTAATGACGGTGAGATGAAGCTCCACGAAGCATCGATACTTTCAGCCAACTGTACCGCACATGTACCCACACTTCATAAGGATTCATTTACTCTATAGCGCCATCAAGAGGTCAGTAAATGTACCACAATCTAGTTTCCACCTCAGCGACATCAATGAACAAATGTACAAAACCTTAGACAGGACGACAGTGAAACATTAGAAACAGAAGTGCACTGGTGTTACTTGTAGTAGAGCTTCTGATTAAATAAACAGAATTAAACCCCAATATGTTTCATTAGTTTTTATTTTTTAAAAAAGTAGTTCTCTAAAGACTCAGGACTAAGGCGGTTCCCCTTTTTTGTGAGGATTTTTCCTGCTTTGGGAAAAAAAAAAAAAAACTCTCTCAGGCCCAGATGAAGCTGGAGTCACAGGTTCATGACAGTGTGAATAAATTTGGAAACTTATTTCTTTTCTTTCTCCTGCAGGGGCTCCTCCCTCATTTTTATAATTACTATATAAGACAAACCTTGTTGGGAGAGATCGAGTCAAAGTTCTTCCAAACAGGGGGAAACTTTCTTTTTGTCTCTGGTTCCATCATTTAAAAACCAAACACCAAACCTGAGACGTGGGTCGACTCCTTTGAGTTTCTCTGTGTCTTTATTTAAAATGAACCAGCAAAAAACTCGTCTGGACACGAGTCAAGTTTATGTAACTCAGGGTCAGAGAACACGGGACGACTGTGATTTTTGTGTGTTTGTGTAAGTGTACGACTGTGTGTGTTTGTAAGTGTACGACTGTGTGGTGTTTGTAAGTGTACGACTGTGTGTGTGTTTGTAAGTGTACGACTGTGTGTGGTGTTTGTAAGTGTACGACTGTGTGTGTTTGTAAGTGTACGACTGTGTGTGTTTGTGTAAGTGTACAGCTGTGTGTGTGTTTGTAAGTGTACGACTGTGTGTGTGTTTGTAAGTGTACAGCTGTGTGTGTGTTTGTAAGTGTACGACTGTGTGTGTGTTTGTAAGTGTAACGACTGTGTGTGTGTTTGTAAGTGTACAGCTGTGTGTGTTTGTAAGTGTACAGCTGTGTGTGTTTGTAAGTGTGTACGACTGTGTGTGTGTTTGTAAGTGTACAGCTGTGTGTGTGTTTGTAAGTGTACAGCTGTGTGTGTGTTTGTAAGTGTACGACTGTGTGTGTGTTTGTAAGTGTACAGCTGTGTGTGTTTGTAAGTGTACGACTGTGTGTGTTTGTGTAAGTGTACAGCTGTGTGTGTGTTTGTAAGTGTACGACTGTGTGTGTGTTTGTAAGTGTACAGCTGTGTGTGTGTTTGTAAGTGTACGACTGTGTGTGTGTTTGTAAGTGTACGACTGTGTGTGTGTTTGTAAGTGTACAGCTGTGTGTGTTTGTAAGTGTACAGCTGTGTGTGTGTGTTTGTAAGTGTACAGCTGTGTGTGTGTTTTTTTAAGTGTACAGCTGCGTGTTCATTTGTGTCAAACCAGCAGCTCCTCACACGTCCGTCCTTCGGTGTGTAAACAGGAGCAGTCGGCGCTTCGATCCAGGCGCCATCGATTTCCAATACAGCTCCCAACGACAGTGAGACGAGAGCACACTCAACACTGCCCCCTACTGGTTCCATGTTAAAGGAACTGGAGGCATGATCTGGATTTTCAAAGGTGAAATGCAGCTGGTTCAAGCCGAAAAGGACCGACTCTGATCTGAATCCTCACTAAAGCCCAGCACCTGCAGACGCTAGTGCAGCCTCTGCAGTTCAGCTCAGGTCTGTCCAGGAGAAAAACGTGTTTGTGTTTGTCTGTCTGCAGGTTGAGGCTCTGCCAGCACAGGCTCAGTTGTAACTGTGGTATCTGTACAGGTCCTTTTAACATTTAGATGTAACGGGGTGAGTGAAATCTAAACTACGACGAGAATCCTAAGCTCTTTATTTATTTATTTTATTTATTTGAAGGACAACGTGCAGATACATTAAAAACATGGCTGCACCAGATTTAGCAAAATGCTATTTTCCATCTGTCGTCCTTTGCACCACAAATATTAAAACACAATTCACATATAAAAGTACAATATAACAAGACAATACAATATACAATTGTGCAGAATTTTAAATATAAAAGTGCAAACTACAAGTTATTAAAGTGCAAGGTATAGAAAAAGTGCAACAAATATGAGAATAAATACAGTGTAATCGCTATCAGATGGTACCACGAGGGTAACATCTGATGGCCGAATACCCGTCTGGTGTTAGTGGAGCAGGACTGATGGTCAAGAAGCCAGTTTTTAACAGCCCATGAAAAGCTGTGATAATCTGCTATGTTCTTAAGACTTTCTGGAAGCCCGTTCCATTCCTTGATGCTTTAAAGGAGAAGGCAGATTGATTGAAAAAAAAGCGGACTTTCTTTTAGGTACACTGCAGTCGCCCCTAGACACGGACCTTAACACTCTGCTTGTTAAGTGAGAGCGAGGCTGTACATGGGTCTTCAGTGGGGGTGGGGCAGTGTCATGCAGAATTGTATGTACCAGGCGAATATCGCAGTACCTGATCAAGTTGTCAAAGCTTAATATTTTAAATCTGTCCAATATGTAGCAATGGTGGTAACGTCTGGGCTTTTTATCGAGGATTTTTCAACGCCTGATTATACAGTGATCTAAGAGGATTTAGTGCTGTTATTTTGGCTTGAGACCATGAGGAAATACAGTACAAAATGTGAGATAAAATCATAGCATTGAGATAAGATTTTTGCGGCTTCTAACGATAATGAGCTTCTAATTTGTTGGAAGTTAGCGATGTTGAATTTCAAGACATTACAAACCTTTTTAATATGTTTTTTTTAAATTAAGGGTAGGGTCTAATATGACTCCCAGATATTAACTTCCTCGACATATTTTAATCATGCAACCATTCACAGAGATATTTGGACATACATTTTGACTTGGTTTGTTTGAGAAGTACATTGTAACAGTTTTCTCAGTATTCAAAGTAAGGAAGGACTTATTTTTATCTTTGTAAAGGCTGCAGTTATTTAGCTAATACAATGTTCTCTGCAAAGAACAAAACCAAACCTTTACCATGTAATACCTGCACCAGCTCAAAACAGCTGTTTCCATTTCATTTCCTGGCGATATTTGCATAGAAGGATTTTTTTTAATTATTCAAGTTTGGCCCCACAGGTTAAAAACATGAATCTTATGGAACAGACGTAAGTGTTATACTTGAACTGCTCTGAAACTCAATTTAATGTGTCCTGTGTCACTTTAGGTTCTCTCTTTTCCACATTCTACAGCCTGATGTTCATTTGTTGAAACATCTGTACCTGATTTTTTACTGCACATGTCTAAAAAAAAAAACAGAACTAGCTCATTTAAATTATGATCTAAACTTATTCCTGATCTGAGCATCATAATTATTCCTACAGTCAGTTTAAAAGTGCCTTTCACAACTTTAAGACCACAGCGCTAAAGTTAACAATGAGTAAGATGCTAACGCGCACATCCTGAGTCTGTGACAACTGACACCAAAACAGATGAAGCTGTTAGACTTTAATCACTTTTGTTTAAAACGATCTGACAGAAAAAGAACCGACTGAGAAGAAACTCCAACAGGAACATGATTTTTTTACATCTCAAATCACTTTAAAGTTACAAGTTAGCAACAGTTTTTCATTTAATGACTGGCCTTTTCTGTGGAAGTGTAAATGAAACCAAACAGTCACATCGATCACAGGCTCCTGAAAATCTGAGGTTTTATTTTCTAACATCTTTTTATCACTGGATCAATAAAACACTTTTCTGATTAGATGCAGCTGCAGCTTATTCAATGATCTGAGGAGCTGCTCAAACAAATATCTGTATTTGCTCAGATACATGGGCAGTACAAGAGACGGCAAAGATACTGCAGGAGGACTCGAGTTTGGAAAAGGATGAGACACTTCAGCTCATCACTGCAGGTAAAACAAACACGGAGCTTCATAACCAGGAGACAGAAACATCTGTGCAGAGAACGGACGGGAAACCTCCAGGACAGACACCTCCAAGGTCGAGGAGAATGAGCCAAGATCCTGTGGGACTCAGATACAGACTGACAGATGGAGATGGACCAACCGGACATCGTGGAGAAACAACAGAGCAAGAACCAAGAGAACATCAGGAAAAGGAGAAACTAGAGAAATACCAGGGCTCAAAGAAGAGCTGGAGAAGGTCTGGAAGGTGAAGGCCTCAGTGGTGCCCGTGGTCATCGGACTCGGGGCAGTGACCCCCCAAACTGGAGGAGAGACTACAGCAGATCCCAGGAGAAACATCAGACATCTCAGTCCAGAAAAGGAACAGCAAAGATACTGAAGAACCATCAAGCTCCAGGACCTGAGTGTGGAAAAAGAGGATAAGAGAGAGAGAGAGTTCACCCGCAGAGGAGCAGATTATATCTATGTATCTATAAATCTGAGAAAAGACCAACCCACAAATGTTATTTGCACGGTCCAACAGCGCCCTCTAGTGACCCTCATGTGTTTTTACAACTATAATATTAGTTTATTTCACTGCTTTAGAGGCTCTTTAACGTGACACTTTCTCACAGTTTCACAACATTCTGGAACATTTATAGTTTAACTGAGCAGGACGACAGGTCTGACATTTGGTGGAGTTTTTTGTGTAAGTGTCATGATTCTACTTTTATGATTTTGAATATTTTCTTTTTAAGAAACAAGTCACATGTTTGGGGATGAATAACATCATCTGAAAAAGAAAAAGTCCTTTAGTTCATCCTGACAGACGCTGAACAACGAGCTGCTGGAGTTTCATATAAACAGGCCCAGTTTTTACAGAAATATGAACATAAACCTGCAGTTTGACCCTAAACAGTGAAATGTACCTCAGAGATTCTACAGCGTCACGTGAACCAGACCAGGAACTGGACAAAAGGACTTTAAAACATGTGTGTGTGATGTTTATGTAAATGTTGTGTTGTTGTATTATTACATCATTATAATCACATTATAACACAATAAACATGCACTTTGTGTTTGTTGTGTGATGTAACTGTTCAGTGTTGTGTTATTACATCATTATAATCACATCACATTTCAAACCAGCAGAGGGGACTGTGCTGATTTCACTTGTTACTTGTGCTGCCCTTGAGACTCGTGCTGTCGTCATTATTCACTCCAGACTCATCGGTCGTGAGACACTGTGGCCACAGCTGCCCTGGGACAGACTGACAAAACAAAGCTGCCGTCAGTCTGATGATTCCAGCTCAAGGTTTGTTAAAAAAACATAACTTCATTCAGGTTCAAAAGTTTTATTCAACACAATTTTTCAACACAAAACCTCTTCCTCGAGTTTCTGTGTCGTGTTTGACGTTTGCACAGATCCACGTTTAAAAAACATCAAAAATAACAAAGTTTGTGTTTTATGAAATAAATCTTCAGTTTTAAAACCAGTTTCACAGTGACATTAACAACATTTGTATGAAAATACAAAGGTTCACCTCCTGAGACTCTTCATGGTTTTATTCCAAGTTCTCTTTATTTGGTTGATTGATTGGACCTGACGAGTAAAAATAAATAAAGATCTTTTCACATTCTGTAGTTTCTGAGATAAATGTCGTCCACATATGAGGACAGTCTGCGTCTGAATCATTTAGATGAACATTTGAAATAATGATTTACAAAAAACTATTTATTAAGAGCCTGAACATTTGTCCTGAGTAAAAACAAAAAGAGAAACGACAATCGTGCCTCGAGAACAATGTGTCTGATCAGATCAGGAGGAGCACGGGACGAAATAAAATAAATAAATAAATACACTTTCTTTTTTTTTTTATTCTGAACATTCTAAAGCCTTAAATGATCTAAACTGAACATTTTTCATGCTTCTTGTTGCTTTTCTTCTTCTTCTAAACATTTCCTCGTGGCTGAATGTCCCGTCCTCACGAGGAGCCGGGTCCCGGGACGTTTCAGACTCTCAGAAAACTAAGTCTATATATAGACTACAACCATTTTATCTTAAATAAACCTAAAGTATATTGTAAACAAGTATACAGCTTTTAAAAAATACATGTTTCATCGTTCCAATATGGGAAAAGTAATAATACATAAGACTCAACGATACAGTCAGTCTTAAAACGATAAACCTTCTTCTGAAGGTCAGACACCCGAGTTTAAAACCAATAGGATCAAATATGTCACGACACACGACTCTTAAAATGACATTTACAGCATCGTTCTAGTAAAATTAAAACATCTGTCTGATCTCCGTGAATGAAAATACATCCAGAACATTTAAAGGTCCCATATTATACAACACGTCTACATTCTTTGAAAATTATAAGTCACTTCTTTTTTATTTTTTTTAATTAAAAAAAAAAAACATACATTCTTCTGGTCTTTGTGTTTTGATTTACTGCAACTTCTGTCTTTGGGATAAAACTATTTCCCTGCAGGTTTGTTAGAGTTTATCCAGATTCATCACTGTCTTAAAAAAGTGCAAAAATGATCTAGTTTTAAAGGTTTGCCAGTTGTTTAAAGTTCTTCCTCGTTTATTGTGTCGTGGACGTCCATGTTCACCACGAGAAGTTTAAACGTCCTGAACTCGAGCCGAGCAAGAGTCTGAGCAGAGAGCACGGATACGTCTGCATAAACCTGCAACCGGGCGAGTTCGAGCTCTCTAGTACATCTGGAGATCAGTGCAGCAGATTCAATGATCAGGGATTATCGAGGATTAGCTCTCAGCCAGCCCTTCATGCTTCAGTGTCATCCTGCTCACATACATTTTTAAAGTTCTATTGTGTGTGATATATTGTCGTTTATTTCAGTGACATGTTTGTGGACGTATAATATAGGACCTTTAAAGTCGTGCACATGTAACAGACTCGTGTTATTCTCGGGCGACACACGTGCAGCCCACGGCGACTCTGAAGGGGCAGTGTGACACGTCTGGTTTGAGACTCGTTTGGTCTGGTACAGCTGCACGTAGATGGGTTTGGAGATTGAGCCCGGCTGGGTGCAGGAGGCGCAGTCGGCCTCCTCCATGGGCCTCCCCCTGATCCTCGTCACTCTGCAGCACAAACAAAGTCTCCGTTACTGACACTGAGTTTTTACTGTAAAAGTCTCAGCACATAAGACACAGCTGACGTGACTTTTGTGTGATTTCATGGAAGTTTAAAACCTAAACTTTCTCCACGGTGAGAAGTTTTATGTGATAAGTTTTAATACATTTCCACATTTCCCTCCAAATAAGAGACCAGCCCACACCCAAACTTTTTTTTGTTTTTCAGCTCAATAAAATAATCCCAGCAGGAGAAAAAAAAAAAAAGCGTTTATTTTAGTAATTTTTTTCTGACTAAAAATGTGAATTATTTAACATAATTATACTTACAACAAAAACAAAATGTAAATGTTTGTATAATTTAGACGGTATTCTGGTTGGACTCGGACCCCAGCACAAAAGAACAAAACACAACACATGTTCATCCGAACATAATAAACAAGTTTCATCACAGTTTTTTGCTAAATAAACAATGTTTTCACAGAGATAGACAATAATAATTAGTGATCACGTTTAAAAATGTTTTATGTGGAGCAGGAGACTCACTAGACTACCTACAGTTTTAATGACAGTTTTTTTGTGTTACCAACAATCACACAGTTTATCTACAGAGCAGCACGAGGGTCAAACGACTTTATGTGGAGAACAAGGACGTTTTTTTTTTTTGTTTTTTTGCACAATAAGACGGAATGGATCCACTCACTTTGGGGTAAAAGCCGTCCACGGTGCGATGGACGAGTTCTGCAGCTCCAGAACCAGGTGATAACCGAGCGAGTGGATGATGAAAGTGGTTTAAAGTCACACACAGGCTCACAGTCGAGTGCAGAGGATTCGCGCCCGACATGAGGCCGAACCACGCCCAGCAAACACTGAAACACAGCAACACACGTGTGAGACACATGTGAGACGGGGGGAAATCACAACTGAACAGGGTCAAAAACTACAGGGAGAAAAGCACAGTCTGCGAACATTCTCTGTTCAGACTGTGGACGATTTATAAAGAGCCACACGCCACGGAACGAGAAGGAGTCGGGTTTATGGAGACGCAAACGTGACCTTTTCAGCACAATTAACCAAAAACAAAAAAACATGCGACTTTTAGTCCATTTTTTGGTTAAAAACTTGCATACTGTGGTTTAAATACTATTTTAAATGATCATTTTAGAGGGTGGGATGGACTTAAGCCTGTGTAAAGGGGAAACGTTGTAAATAATATTTATATTTAAACATAAGTGTTGGTTTTTTTTTGTTTGGTTTATAAAGCACAAATCAGTGAGTCTCACAGCTCCGAACCAGCACGAAAAATCCTAACCAGGTTTAAACACAGAAAATACAGGAACACTGAAACCCCGAACCCCAAACCCCACCTCAACCCTCCAAACTCCAAACTCAAACCCCGAAATGTCACATGATCAAACTGAAAGCCTGACCGCTTTATTCACTTTTCACCACGTCATTTTTAGAAAAACTGAGCCTGTTCAACGGCTCTTTTTACTACTTTAAAGTGAAGCGACATTCTGTGTCTTTTTTTCTGACCTTGTATTTCCGCAGATCATTTTTCTCCGAGATAATATTGAAACGCCCTCACATGTTATAAATGGACGGAGCCGTTTCATCTCGACTCAGGGACAAATAAAAGTGTAAAGACCATTGGAGACCAGGTTTTCCACCTGAGATGTTCCAGCTCCTCATTTGTCTTTTTCGGTTCAGAGTGTTGTTAAAGTTTAAACTCCAGACAAACTTTAAACCATCAGGAGTTCGTTTTTTTTTTATTCTAAATGTCAATTTCTTTAACGAATAAGATTTCATGTGGCAGTTTCAGTGGAGAGGGGTTTTTCGAATCCTTGTCTCCATTGAGACGTTTTGGGCCTGACATTTTCCAGTCAAAGGCACCAAACCTTAAATACAAACAAGATATTATATAATATATTCTATTTCTTAAATTATTTCTGATTTATCTATATCTTGTTTATTATCTATTATTCTTGTTTATTTTATTTCTTTCTGTTTCCATGTGTTCGGTGCTATGCAATGCTTGGAATTTCCCCACTGTGGTACTAATTAAAGGCTTAATTCTTATCTTATCTTATCTTATTTGGTGGAATATTAACCATGTTAATGCTAATACATAGAGACATACATGCGTTTAGGACCATCAGAGTGGAAACTATCGACAAAAGAACTTACGTTTGCTAATGGGGGGGGGGGGGGATCACTTTTAACTATTTGATCATTATTATTTTCTGTACAAAACAGCAGCAGGTCCGGTTTTTACACTTTTTTTTACTTATTTATATCTTTGTATTTTTTTTATCAATTATTTTGAAAATTATTGCAGTTTCTTTATCAGCGTTTATTTGCCATAACAGTGATTCTTTTTGAATTAAGAAGGAAAGTACAATTAAAGAATATAAACATGTCGGTCTATATATTGAAAAACTATGAAGATGAACACAAAAACACAGCTTGAATGTTATGATTCGGTGTCAGTTTTAGTTGAGTTTCATCTCACCAGAAGAGCAGTCGGACTAGTCGAAGTTCATGTGGAGCCTTGGCTTGGTTGTGGTCATGTGGTTCCTGTCTTGGTGCAGTAATCCCTGTTCTTGGACTCAGTTTGTGGGAAAAAATAGCCCTTTTACTACATCAGCAGTGACAGTGATGACGAAAACACAATCGAACCAATCATGAGGAAATCTTGGCCACCTGACAAGTATGCAAATGTTCTCCAACTATTCTTATCCACGTAATAAGCTCCCACAGCAGGCGAGTCCCCGCAGCAGAATGTATCAACTGATGACAGATGAAGTGAGGGATCAGAACCATCATCACCAAAGAGCCAATCTGGCCAGCCAAACTGGGGAAGCTAACGCTGTCAATCAAGATCCTGTCGCTAACAGGAGCGACGTCGGGGGACAAGAAAGGACCTCGTGTCCTGTTATTAATCGTTCATTATTTTGATTTACATACCACAGACGTTGAAATAAAAACCCCAGGATCATGTAGAGGGTTAATACGAAACAGTTAAGACCAACATGAGTTCTGACAGCCACAGGGCCAGAGGGATGGGAGACGGACACAGCACAACAAAATAAACTCAAAATCAAATACCAATGAATTTGAATAAAAAAAATCTAAATAACATCTAAAAAAAAAAAAAAAAAAAAAAAAAAAAAAACAAAGAAAAAAAAAAAAATACACGAAAACAAAAGACAACAACTCAAGAACAAACCTAACTAAAATCATAAAAACGAACACTCAATAATAAAGAAACATTTAAAAATAAAACTAAAAAAGAAAAATCCTACAAAACATCTAATGACGTAAATATACTCAAAAATACACTCAGAAATAACACAAACAAAAATTAAAATTAACAAATAACTAAAGCGATAAAATAAAAATACAAAACTCAATAAAAAGACCAAATACATAAATAAAGCACCTAAAAGGATCATGTGCGAGGGTTAATCTGAAAACATTTAAGACCAAACTTGAGGTCTGACAGCGCAGGAGGGAACCGAGAGAGACACAGACAGATTACACAGAACACTGAAACTGGAGTCGCTGAGTCTCATCATTTCTGAAGGTAGTAATTGTTCCAAACTGTTTTTATTAAATCTTTATTTGCACCAGCTGGTAAATAAAAATAAGAAAAGAGTGGTTTCCCTTCATAGGATTTTCTTTCTTCCCCCTTCCTGAATCACTGGTTCATGCCACTCACGGTCTGTTTCAGGCTCCTACTTCATGACCGTGCACCAGTGACCCCTCCGTTGTAAACTTTTCACAATTTAGGGAGCCACACGACTTTATCAATTGGTACACAACTTTGATCTGCATTATTAACCTTTTAATAAAATCACAAAAATGTGACGAAACGTTTTGAAAATCGAGAGTTGCTTCCTGGTTCCACTCTATTCATGAATTGCGCTGTGGACGCTTTAGGGAATTGCAAAAGTTTCTTGGCAGACAAAGTCGACCCACGAACCGATCTGCGCTGGAGGCCAAGCTCTTCAGTTTTTCTGACCAAACAGGACGTGTTCTCAAAAAATGAAGCGCTTTGCAGACACCCCTTTTACAAAACTGGCCCTGTCTGTTTCTGTTGCTTTTGGGACTCGGTTTCTTCCTGCCAGAGTGGCTTTCAGTCAGGGAAACTTTAGTTGATTTCATGTCAGGATCCAGACCAGTGAGGAAAAAAAGTGTATCTGTGAAGTACGTTTTCAGCTGTAAACACTGTTAATTCTTATTTTTTACTAAACTATCATAACATTTGCTTCCGTTTTATAAGCCAAAAAAACACACGACACAGAGCGACTATGATCCTCATTAGAACGACAGAGTTTGGTGCAATGTCATGCCCAGTTTTCCGTGGACACTGTGACGTTGGATTCATCTTTGACAGCCACAAAACTTTGACTGTGGACACGGTATAAAGGTCTAGAGCTGGAGCCGGGAGTGTTTATCATCTTCTTCTTTATCCCCAAACATCGCGGTTCTGAAAAGAGCAAAAAGAATGCACTTTTTACACAAGAACTGGTATTTTAAGGTGACACTGGGTAACTTTTCTGGTGAAGGGTCTGATCACGACCTGCATCAGGAGAGATGTCATCATATAGGGGCGGAAAATGTTCCACCGTAGGGCATTACACTGGGCTTACACTGGTATCTAACGGAGGTATGCATTGCTCTGTTGTGTTTATGTTGCTGAGTGAGAGAAATAGCCCTTCAGATCTTGATCCTGTAACTGACCATGGAGACAAGGGAGCGTTACAAGAAAAGCTACATAAGGGCGCTTTAAAAAAACGTGCAAAGCGGCACACTCAGGCTCGTCATGCAGATGGTGTGTTGTTTGTAAACC
>JAIEZT010000441.1:18014690-18021464 GCA_019594935.1 Periophthalmus modestus | reverse complement strand
AGATGTGATTATTGACCTGAACCTGGAAACTTTTTTGCACAACGTTGTCTAGGACAACTTCAAGGTCTTTAAATTCTGGGACCAGATCAAGTTCTCCTCACATTTGAAGAAGGACGTTTTGAGAAGTACATACAGTTGTTTTGTGGTATTTAACACCAGGCACGAGTCCTTAATCCAGTTATGCACAGATCCCCTAAACCTAACCCTGTCGTCTGGTCATAACTTCAGCAGCTGTGGGACGATCACTTTGTGCATCTCCCACAAACGTCTGTGAGAACTTTTGGTAAGACTATTTCCTGTGGGACAGATAAAGTAAACCACAGAACCAACTGAGTCAACCTGGAGTCAAAGGATTTCTTCAAGTCTAAGAAAACAGCCCCAACACAGAGACTCCAGGCTCTTTATGACTCCTCAGGGCAGAGTCTGTGGAGAGACGCGTCCAAAAGTCAAACTGTACTTTGTGTAATGAGGGTTTGGTGTTTTCTAAATGATCAGTGAGGAGTTTGAGCTCTCATATTTTAGATACGAACAGGAAAACATGGCTTAGACTGATGATTAGCTGTTGTGTTTTTTAGCACCTGATGATTAAAAACTGGTGTTAATCCATCAGTTTGTACAACCGAATGTTTGAAGAACATACTGAGGAGATGGTGACTGGTCAAACAAGAGAATTTAGACCAAATGCATCGAGGCTTTTGAGTTTTTAACTTTACTTTGGCGACTTGAGTGAAGTGTGGGATGATCTACAGAGGTTATGAAAAAATGCTTTAAATGAGTAACTAGGGAGATGGTTTTTTTATGGAGTTATTTACGTGTAGCTCCATTGTCTTGTCATTTTTGTTTGTTTATTGCCTTTTGCTTTCTCTATTAAATGTATGAAGTGACCTATGGCCTGTCTCAGACTTGCAGTTTCACATATGAGTAAATCTCTGTATGATTAAACCTGTTTTCAGTCTCTAGTTTTCATCAGATTCCTGCATCTCCTGCTACAAAACTGAGGATCATCTCTGGACAGGATGATTCCCAGTTTTACTGATGAGAAGGTTCCGGTCATTTTGTCGTCGGTTCCTCAGTATAAATTCATTCAGAGACCTTTATTTGATGGACTGGTAAAACCGTTAGTGATCCTTGACCTGAGTTTCCTAGAAAATAACACAAAATTGTGGTCTGAAATACCAAACAGAAGGTTACACAATTGGATTATCCTTTCAGCCTCGTTACTGAAGAGCAAATCCAGTTTGTTTTTTGAATGTCTCGAGGATCTCGCTCAGTGAGTCTGTCCTTCTTACTGTCACAGTAAAACCACCAGTCATGATGATTTAGTTGGACTTGTTTTGTACAGTGTGGTGCTGAAGTAAAGTCTGCAGAGGGTCATAGAAGCACATTCACTGAGGAAGGATGATACAGACAAATCAAAGTAAAAATCGTCTCTGGAGAGAGAAACATTTTCATTTAGTTCTTTATCTTTATTCTTTGTTCTTTGTTCTTTATCTCGACCTCGTTTGGTCCACTACGTCGAGAGAATTCCAAGTGATTTTTTAGATAAAGCTCCTTTTCCCTGGATTATTCTGTCCTTCTAAACACTGGTAGTTTGAGAAAACAATGACAGAATCAGGAGAAGCACCAGGTTCCTAAAATGTCACTGTTTGAGTCATTTAATGTGTGATCCAGTTGTTCACGCTGGGACGTCCTGTGCATGTTTATATGAGCACACAGAAGCCCCGTGGGTTTATTTTCACTGTCCCAGATTCATTTAACCTGATTAAATGTGTTTAAAATCTCTGTTTCCCTGTGCCGTTTCATTTCAGGGTTTCTAGTCTTTTTTTGAGTTGGACAAAGATTTAATACAGACTGTGTTTGTAAAACAAACTCATTTAGGTTTTCATCAGGCACTGGTGTCAAGTCAGTGACGTCCTTTTTAACCTCTCAGCTGCTCCTGGAGCTACACTAGCCACAGCCGTCACATGCTCCCAGTCCAACGAGTGTCCTCACAGATCTGCCAGGGATCAGTGGTGAAGAGGCCATTGTTGCAGTGGAAGGAAGTGACATGATCTTTGCTCCTTGAGTCCCACTGAGCACCGGACTGTCGCCGAACTCGCCTCTACTGTAGAGGAGTCACAGGCCGACAGCTGCCGACGGCCCCCGGCTCTCTGGGTAAAGAATCACCACAGCCCCAGGTGAGTCTGCAGTGTCGTCGTGGACAGGGAGTGTTTCTGCCGCCCTGGTGGTGACGACTGGCGGCTCAGATTCAGTCCATCTTTAGGGAAGCCCTGTTTCAGAATAAAAGTGGGCAGATGGCGATTAAACGTGTGCGGCTTTGTGTTTTTTGTTTTTTTTTATTGCTTGTGCTGCTTTTACTGCTTTCATTGGAGCAGTAAAAGTTGGGAAAAACAAAGTAGCACCACAGCATATCTTCCAAATCCAAAATGTTTGTCAGCATTATTTTGTTTGGAGCTTGTTTGCCATTTTTTTACTTCCAGTGTAGTTGTTGCAGTGTATGTAAGAGAAGACCAGTGTGGTTTAGTCTGTATTTTAAAAGCCTTCAGCAGTAAAACATTCACATTAGTAACAGAAAACCCTCCCGTCTCACTCTGCCTCATCTTCAGTTCGCCCGTGAGTGACAGTGTCCAGTCCAGTCCAGTCTGTCCATGCTTCTTCTGGACAGAGCCGGTGGTGAGTGTCCTTTGATGAACGATGATATAAAATACACACATATTTTTCGATTACATCTGTTTACTCTGTCTCATATCCTTCAAATCCCCTTTTATTTGCTCCTCCTGCCTTCAGTCTGAAGTGTCTCTGGGCTGGTGCAGTGATTGGCCTGACGTTCCTCCTCCTCCTCGTTCCGCGGCGCTCCCTCCTCTCTCCTCTCCTCTATCTCGTCGTATCTTTTTTACGCTGCTTATTGGCTCGGTGGAGTGGAGTGATCCTGTTTGTCAGCCCGTGCCTCCCTGTCCAGCCCTCTCATTACTGCTGATGTAAAAACAAGTCCTGTCATCGCTAAAAGGGTTTGGCTCAGGTCTGGCCTCGCTCTCGGAATGTACCGGAAACACAGCCGTCCTAATCAGACTGACCGGAGTTATGTGAGGTCGTTAGGCTGAAGACTGTTGGACACACTTTGAAATGATCTGTTGTACTTTGTAGTTTGCTCTATGTTCTGGTTCAGCTGCTATTGCTCAGTCTGTGGTGTAGGATCTTCCTGGGGTTGTTCTTATCGATGGAGTTGATGGAAAGGCAGGAGACGTCTGGATGGTTTTATGCAGAATAACGTCGCCATGTTCAAGTCGTTGTACTTAGTGATGTCTCTCCAAACCCTGATGATGTTTCCACACAAAGACGTTCTGAGAAACCAGGATGAGTTTGTCACTGAGAATGTGCAAAATCACAAATACAAGCAGCAACTTTCTCCAAACAGCTCAAACCTCTACCAGAGCTTTAAAAAATAGTATTTTAAAGCTATAAACAAAATAAAATCAGTCTATTTCAATGCAACCACCTTCAACACTTTTTTAAGGTAGTTAGTTAGCGAGGTTGCCATGTCTGTGCTGTGGTTGCCATATTGACAGCTCCAAATATCCAGGCTCCTCTGATTACACTTGTATACAGGGATATACTGTGATAACTGGGATAAAGCTCATAACCGGGAAACTCGAGCATCTGTAAACGGACTCTCTGAGATACAGATCCATGCACCTGCCAAAGTGAAATGTAAACCTACAGCACTGTATCTGTGTTTTGGTTTCTTTAATAGCTAATACTTTTTATCAGTAATATTTAGCTTTTTTAAAATATGAACTTTTTATTTGATGTCCAAGTATGACAATAATTAATTTTTTGAAATAACTGAATAAGTCTATCGCAGGGTTTCAGACGACATCACAACCGTCTATTGGCCAATATTTTTAAAATGAATATGGTTAAATTTCAGATTATGAAACTATAGAAAGCTCTGATCAGGTTTAACATTTATACATTGTCCATGTTACTATTTCTGACAAAACCATAGAATCAACAGAGAAAAGTCTGGCCCCATCAGGGAGAATTTAGAATCTGAAAACCACAACACAAAAAACAAAACCATCAGAGGTTATTACATGGATCATTCACTGTTACGGCCACAAAACAAACTTTTAAATATGTGCCATGGTTTGTAACATGAGCAAGACTCAGAAAAACTGTATGTTTGAGAAAATCTTTTTGTTATAAAATGGGACTAAACTATTCTGTTTATCATTCACATGTTTTATTTTCACTTTTACACTGTGGTTTCTTTCACTTTCTCTGAGGATGCTTTGTTTTGGCCTCTGTTGCCCCCTGTTGGCAGAAATGTGGAAAGAAGCATGTTTAAAGTGTGCACTACAGAATCTAGTGGAGACTCTCCTCTTTGTGGGTTCTTCAGCCGTGTCCATGTTTTCACTCTCCCTGGAATGTCCAGTGGTAAAACATTAAACTTATCTCCAAGTCACAAGTACGTCCACCAGAAAAGTTACACACTGCTCCTTTAACTGTTTAATAAACAGCAAAGTGATAGTAATATCAGGCCAGTAGAAAAATGGACCGATCCAGAGGGCGATGTCAGGACGAGTGAGCCGCTACTTCAGTTAAATCTATTATTTCTCACTGATTCAGAGAGATGCTTTTCATATTCAGATTTTACACCAACAAGAAAAACAAGTAAAGAATAAACCTCCTGTGACACTGTGCTGAAGAAACCATCATCCAGGAGGCTTCTTCAGTCCTGACAGGGCTCTGGTCACTGCCTTATACCTGAACAGAGGAGCTAGAAACACGAAAACGAAAACGACCTCACGAGTTCAGCGGACTTCAGGTGTGAAACGTGTTTACAAACTCCAACCCTGCTTCACAGGATGGATTCTCATGATATTTATGAGTTCATAAACTCACAGACTCTATCTCGTCGTGTCCATGATGGAGCGATACGACCCAATGGGGGCGGGGCACCCGACAGGCCGACACGGGGCGGTGCACCCGACAGGCCGACAGGGGGCGGTGCACCAGTCATAGAGCAGCACAGAAGTTTGTGCAAAAGACAAAGGCAAAGCGCTAAAGCAAATGAATCAGATTCAAATAACCGTCATGACGTTTGTGTTTCCCGAGCACTTTCAGCCAGAGTCAGACTGATCATGAGCAGAACAGTGAGACACACGTCAGTTTGGTTTTATAAACTCACTGCAGTAATAATAATGAGGACGCTCAGAATGACAGAGTGAGAAATAACTCTGGACAACTACAAACTATTTAAAATGAACAAGGTTTTTTTTTTTCCATTTTATGACAGTAAAAATGAGGAACAGAGCCTTAAATAAACAGACACATTCCAGCTGAGTTAGTTTTCAGTTTCGCTCAGACATATTTAAGACTCACCAGTCTCCTATCTCTGAGGAAGATGCTCTCGTGAGAGGCATTACTTATTTTCTAGAATTAAATTGACATTGGTTAATTTGCTCAACACCACAAGACAGAAGATCGATACATCTGAGCTGCAGATGGACGTCTGCTCATCGTTTATGTTTGAAGAAGTGATTGATGGTGCGTCTCTCAGATCTTTAATCCCAGCATGCATCAGTCCATATTCACTCTACTTGAAACTAAGAGCAGACCAAATACAGACTGATGATTAGAGCCTGAGCCCGAGTGTGTGAGGAGCACGAGTGTGTGAGGAGGACGAGTGTGCGAGGAGGACGAGTGCGCGAGGAACACGAGTTTGTCAGGAGGACGAGTGCGTGAGGAGGACGAGTGCGAGAGGAGGACGAGTGCGTGAGGAGCACGAGTGTGCGAGGAGGACGAGTGTGTGAGGAGGATGAGTGTGTGAGGAGGACGAGTGCGAGAGGAGGACGAGTGTGTGAGGAGCACGAGTGTGTGAGGAGGACGAGTGCGTGAGGAGGACGAGTGCGAGAGGAGGACGAGTGTGTGAGGAGCACGAGTGTGTGAGGAGCCCGAGTGTGTGAGGAGGATGAGTGTGTGAGGAGGACGAGTGTGCAAGGAGCACGAGTGTGTGAGGAGGACGAGTGCGTGAGGAGGACGAGTGTGTGAGGAGCACGAATGTGTGAGGAGGACGAGTGCGTGAGGAGGACGAGTGTGTGAGGAGCACGAGTGTGTGAGGAGGACGAGTGTGTGAGGAGCACGAGTGTGTGAGGAGCACGAGTGTGTGAGGAGGACGAGTGTGTGAGGAGCACGAGTGTCTGAGGAGGACGAGTGTCTGAGGAGGACGAGTGTGTGAGGAGCGCGAGTGTGCGAGGAGGATGAGTGTCTGAGGAGGACGAGTGTGTGAGGAGCACGAGGTGTGTTAGGAGGACAGAGTGTGTGAGGAGCACGAATGTGTGAGGAGTGACGAGTGCGAGAGGATGGAGGAGTGTGTGTGAGGAGCACGAATGTGTGAGGAGGACGAGTGTGTGAGGAGGACGAGTGTTGTGAGAGGACTAGTGTGCGAGAGGACGATGTGCGAGGAGGACGAGTGTGCGAGGAGGACGAGTGTGCGAGGAGCACGAGTGTGCGAGGAACACGAGTTTGTCAGGAGGACGAGTGCGTGAGGAGGACGAGTGCGTGAGGAAGACGAGTGCGTGAGGAGCACGAGTGTGTGAGGAGCACGAGTGTGTGAGGAGGACGAGTGTGTGAGGAGCACGAGTGTGTGAGGAGCACGAGTGTGTGAGGAGGACGAGTGTGTGAGGAGCACGAGTGTCTGAGGAGGACGAGTGTCTGAGGAGGACGAGTGTGTGAGGAGCGCGAGTGTGCGAGGAGGATGAGTGTCTGAGG
>JAIEZT010000441.1:17959690-18009690 GCA_019594935.1 Periophthalmus modestus | reverse complement strand
GAAGTCCATATGAAATATCTCTAATAGTATGAAATAAAAAGCTGGTTTTGTTTTGTTTTTTATCCTTATTCTGTTTCCCAGTTTTCAGTGGATTGAATCATTAAATTTCTTACCATTTTGTCCGTCTCTGTTTGAAAAGAGCGAGTCTTTGTCCCGTCGTCTGGAGCAAACCCTTTAGCTCCTTTAGCTCCTTTAGCTCCTTTAGCTCCTTTAGCTCCTTTAGCGTTGGTCCTTTAATTCTAACCTCCTGCTTCGACCCAAAGTCCAGTTTAGAAAACTGAGCTTTAATATGTATCTTCCTCCATTTAAAAAGTAGAACAGACAAGAAGAAAAAAGTGAACAGACTGATAAACTTGACTTGCTAACTCTAAACTGTAGTTTTCTGTCACTATTCTGCAGGAGTTATAAGAATCCCTGTGCTCACGAGCGCCCCCTACCATGAGGCCAGGTAACTTCGTGCCTCACCCTTTTTCACAGCCTTAAAGCAGCAGCGTCACTGCTACAGCTCAGTCAGAACATGTGAGGCACCGACAGCCTGTGCCTCACCACACGTCTCTTCAGTATTTCAGAGGTAAAAGTACAAATTCAGTGATTTTGAGTAAAAAAAAGAATAAAATTGCAAAGTTAAATAGAAAATAACTGTATAGTACAAATCATTGGATAGGATTGGATGAGGCAGATGAGGCACTGCCGAAAGTTTGACATTAATGAGCCGATGGTGCGACGCTGGAGGCGGCAGCGAGAAGAACTTAGTCAGTGTAAAAAGACGATAAAATCTGTCAGAGGAAATACAAGCAGACGCCTGTGTTGGTGCTGTTTTATTTTCTAAACGTGTATGTTCATCCTGTCGTGTTGGGGCTGATTTTCTCTGTATCGTCTGTGTAAATGTCTCATGTTACAACATGAAAACCTGCAGCTTATATTTGTACAAAATACATGGTACAGTACATCGTACAGTTAATCTGTTACCAAATCTATTTATTATCCAATAAAAAACACTCAATAAACCATTAACAGCTCAGACTGAGCAGTTATAAAACATCTATTAGTTGTGAGTTCAGTATTTAGAGTTTATCTAAAGTGTGTCTAAATGAGCCTTAAAACTAATCTATAAAAAGTGAAATACCCGAGAACAAGAAGATCTCTCACTGAACGTCATAATGTGTCACTTTACATGTGAAATACACTTAAATAAACGTATTTAAAAATACACAGAGATAAAACATGAACTTCTCCTTTGTGGAGTTAAAAGTATCAAAATATCAGACACTGATCCATCAGAAAAACAGATATTTAAACAGGACAATATTTGATCCTGTACAGAAGGAGAATGATCTCGAGCTTTATCAAAACGATGAACCTCATGTAACAAGCAGAACCCAGAGAGTATCAGTGAATGAGGAGATCCTCAAGGACAAACAGAAGATCTGAAATATGAAGCTCACATGAAACATTCTGAAAAACACTGTCCAGGGAGTGAGTCCTGAGGAAAACTTCTCCAAACTCGCCCCGCGTGACTCAGGCTTTAAAGCCCTCGGACAGATTCCAACAAAAGGCTTTTAAGATGTTTTAATATTATTTTATGTTGGAAATGAAAATTGTCCTTTGAGAAAAAGTTTTAGCAAAGATTTAAACACAAACAACAAAATGTCATAACAGGATTTCTCTGTTTTTTGTATTTTACTAAATCAAACTTATATTTTACAAACATTTTTTTTCAATCTGTAAATTACTGATGGAGACAGAAAAATGACACAATAGAAAAAGAATAAATAAATAACAACAGTTTGATTAAATGTGTAAAAGGTCGATTAGTCGAATCATGGCTCTTGTTTATAAGACAAATGATTTTATTTCTGAGAATCGCAGCAAAAAGACAAAAAACAGGAGATTTAGAAAAGACTGAACAGTTTAATCAGACCTGACATTTATAATGTTTACTGTGCTACTTCTGTTTTTAATCAGGAATAATCTTTAGTAAAAGAAAATATCTTTAGTCGACCATAACCTCATCAACATGTGAATAAAAAATGCATTTACTGATTAAGCAAATTATACAGTGACATTTAAAATGATTTAATGCAAATAAATAAATGTTCTGACCAAACACAAAAATGAGCAACAGGAGAAGTGCAGAGCTCAGGAAATGTACAGATGTATACTGTGTGTGTATATATATATATATATATATATATATATATATATATAATATATATATATATATATATTATATATATATATACACTTGTTTTAATGATTATAATAATTATTGTAATTATCATTTTTTTTCAACTAATTTCAACATTTTCCACAGTTTGAACAAATCCAGTGAGTCACATGTGTGTTTTTCTCACCTCTTTGTGGAGCAGTTTGAGACACTTCTTCCTCTTCTTGTCCACTTCCTCCTGTTCTTCCTCCTCTTCTTTTTCCTTTTCTTCCTCTTCTCGTCCTCTTCTTCTTCTTCTTCTTCCTCTTCTTCCTCTCGTTCTTTTCCTCTTCTGATGAGTCAAAGTTCTCTTCCTTGATCCATGGGACACTCTGTTTCCTCTTGTTCTGTGAGAGTTTAGTTTCATCATGGGACAGACTCAGAGACGTGTGAGTCCTGGACTGGAGTCTACTGGACCTGGACTGTGCAGGACTCTGGGAGTCCCTCACAGAGTCACTCTGTGACTCTGTGAGTCTTCTGTTTTAATGTTTAATGTTTAACTTTATCATGATTATTTGTGATTATTCATGTTTGATTTGTGTGATTTTAATGTGTTTCTTATTCTGTAAAACTCTTTGAATACAAATAAACCTGCCTAGCCTACTCAGAGAGGTACTCTCCTGTAGAGGTACTCAAAGAGGTACTCTCCCGGTCCTGTAGAGGTACTCAGAGAGGTACTCTCCTGTAGAGGTACTCAGAGAGGTACTCTCCTGTAGAGGTACTCAGAGAGGTACTCTCCTGTAGAGGTACTCAAAGAGGTTCTCTCCTGTAGAGGTACTCAGAGAGGTACTCTCCTGTAGAGGTACTCAGAGAGGTACTCTCCTGGTCCTGTGCTCAGCGCTGACACAGGGGGCGCTGTGGATCCAGAGGTGGAGGTGACCTCTTGTTCTCACAGGGCTGTGAGAAGAGCGCCCTCTGGAGGTGTCGTGTGTGAGTTTATAATCGTCAGGGCTCCACACAGGAACATCTGCTCCTCATCACCAAACGTTACACTCGCTGTGTGTGAGACGGGCTTAAGACAAAGAGTTTATCTGTGTGGATCTGTGGATCAGGACTGACGTCGGGCACATCACATGACTCATCACATGACTCATCACATGACTCATCACATGACTCTTTTACGCCTGACGCCTCCACACGGTGCAGAACCATGAAAACAGGCTGTGAGGAGACCCACTGTCCCACCTCCAGAGTCAGAGCCTGAATGTAACTGTCCGACCTCTGAGGCGCTGACGACATCAGATTATTCAAGAATAAAAATAACTGAGTGACCCGTTGAGTGACTGATGTACTGCATCTTTAAACTTTTTATATTTACTACAAATGTTTATAAAAATGAACATGTTCTCAGTGTATGTGATTTTTAAAATATATATATTTGTGTCGACCTCAGGAAACACTGAGCTGTGGAGCAGAATCGAGCCTGACTTTAGTCTGTGATGGTCGTTCATTAAACTCTGAGCTCACACACGAGTCTCGGCTGTGTGAAAACGATGTTCTGACGTGTTTGAGTCACTATTTAACAGGATTCACTGTGGAGCAGCTCACGGGGTTTGACCATCACACAATTAACCACAGCAGGAGGTACATGGATCACAGGCGCTCGACCCTGGACCTGGAGACAGTCTGGAGGGTTGACAACGAGAGAACGAGACGAGAACGAGACAAGAACGAGAAGAGAACAAGACGAGAGCGAGACAAGAATGAGACGAGAAGAGAACGAGAAGAGAACGAGAAGAGAATGAGAAGAGAACGAGAAGAGAATGAGAAGAGAACGAGAAGAGAACGAGACGAGAACGAGAAGAGAATGAGAAGAGAGACGAGAAGAGAACGAGAAGAGAACGAGACGAGAACGAGACGAGAACGAGAAGAGAACGAGACGAGAACGAGACGAGAACGAGAAGAGAACGAGACGAGACGAGAACGAGACTAGAACGAGAAGAGAACGAGACGAGAACGAGACGGGAACGAGAAGAGAACGAGAAGAGAACGAGACGAGACGAGAACGAGACTAGAACGAGAAGAGAACGAGACGAGAACGAGACGAGAACGAGACGAGAACGAGACGAGAACGAGAAGAGAACGAGACGAGACGAGAACGAGACTGGAACGAGACGGGGGAACGAGACGAGAACGAGACTAGAACGAGACGAGAACGAGACGAGAACGAGAACGAGACGAGAACGAGACGAGAGACGAGACGAGAACGAGACGAGAACGAGATGAGACGAGAACGAGACTAGAACGAGATGAGAACAACATGAGAACGAGACGGGAACGAGACGAGAACGAGAAGAGAACGAGACGAGAACGAGACGAGAACGAGACTAGAACGAGATGAGAACGAGAAGAGAACGAGACGAGACGAGAACGAGATGAGAACGAGACGGGAACGAGAAGAGAACGAGACGAGAACGAGACGAGAAGAAGACGAGAACGAGACGAGAACGAGTCGAGAACGAGAGGGGAACGAGACGAGAGCAAGACGAGAACAAGACAAGAACGAGATGAAAACGAGACGGGAACGAGAAGAGAACGAGACGAGAACGAGAAGAGAACGAGACGAGAACGACATGAGAACGAGACGAGAACGAGACGAGAACGAGACGAGAACGAGACGAGAACGAGACGAGAACGAGACGAGAACGAGATGAGAACGAGAAGAGAACGAGACGAGACGAGAACGAGACTAGAACGAGATGAGAACGAGATGAGAACGAGACGGGAACGAGAAGAGAACAAGACGAGAACGAGTCGAGAACGAGAGGGGAACGAGACGAGAGCAAGACGAGAACAAGACAAGAACGAGATGAAAACGAGACGAGAACGAGACAAGAACGAGACAAGAACGAGATGAAAACGAGACGAGAACGAGACGAGAACAAGACGAGAACAAGACGACAGACCTGCTCTCAGCGCCTGCACCTGATCGAGTGGATTAAACACACAGCAGCTGTACAAACCTGATGTTCCGTCGGTTCTTTCGCAGGACGCAGCTGTTCTGAGACGCTCTGAAGGGGGAGGGACTTAGTGCAAAGAGGAGGCGGTTTCAGAACTATAAAGGTAAAGTGGAGACCTGAGTCTGTGTTACCCCACAGAAGTATCAGTGAGGACTGTGGCCTTAAATCACCCGTCTGTGTGAAATCTGTGTTTTTGCATAAATTCTGTTAAAACAAAGAGAAGCTCAGAAAGTTTATTTTTGTATTTTAAGAATAAAAATAGTGACACTTATTTTGAAATGTTTTTGTTTGTGTATTTCACATTTAAAATGACAAACTGTGAGACGTGAGAGATGTTCGTGTTTTATCTCTGTCTCTTGTTTTTATTTGCTTGTATTTCAGATGTTGCAGTACTTTGTGTATTTTTGTACTTAAATAATGACCAGGTCATATTGTTACAGGTAAGCTCCGTGGAGAGGCAGATCCACCCAATAAAAAATGTTTTTCAAGGTATTTTCAGCAATAAAAACATCAGAGACTGAATAAATGCTGCATAAGTAGTTTCCATCGTCCTGTTTTTAAAGCTCATTTTGAAGATTCACACTAACGAGAGACGGAAATGATGAATATCAAATCTAGAACCTTCACTTCACATCAGTGTGAACGTCCTTCAGGCGGATTCTCAAATAACAGCAGTGAAAGCAGTTTGTAAAATGAAATCCACTTAAACTCACGAAGCAAATATAAAACCAGGGTGACTGACCCACTACACACCTACACAGGAGTGAACACGGGAGTGAACAAAAGAGTGAACACGGGAGTGAACACGGGAGTGAACACGGGAGTGAACACAAGATTGAACACGGGAGTGAACACGGGAGTGAACAAAAGAGTGAACACGGAAGTGAAAACAAGAGTGAACACGTGAGTGAACACAAGATTGAACACGGGAGTGAACACGGGAGTGAACAAAAGAGTGAACACGGAAGTGAAAACAAGAGTGAACACGGGAGTGAACAAAAGAGTGAACACAGAAGTGAAAACAAGAGTGAACACGTGAGTGAACAAAAGAGTGAACACAGAAGTGAAAACAAGAGTGAACACGTGAGTGAACACAAGAGTGAACACGGGAGTGAACACAAGAGTGAACACAGAAGTGAAAACAAGAGTGAACACGGGAGAGAACACAAGAGTGAACACAGAAGTGAAAACAAGAGTGAACACGGGAGAGAACACGAGAGTGAACACAGGACTGAACACAGGAGTGAACACATGTGATGAAGAAAGAATAATCACACTGGCTGTACTTTGGCTGTGCTCTTCTGGAGGATTCTGAACAAACATCTTTCTGCTGTAACAGCTTGAAGTTTGAGGTAAAAACCGATGTTGTCTCACTAATAATCTTCTCAGAGAGACATATGTTCTGTCTGATTTGAATAAGTGCAGAAAACCAGGGACAGTTTCTGGTTGAGCAGCTCTGTGGACACTGCAGGACGTCGACGTTCATTAACATCATCATCTCTCATTAACGTCAGAGCAGCAGTTTGACAAAACTGAGACTGAGCCTTTGGGGGTAAAACGTGTCTACTGTGTTATTCCAGTTTAAAAAACATGCTAACAGAACATGCTAACATGCAAACAGTAAAAGTGCTTCTTTATCAAAGCCAGACCACTCAGAATGAACACAGTGCGCCCCCTGCAGGATTAGCGGTATCAGGACACAGCAGAGACGTGGCCCTCATAACGACAGAACGACCAGTTATATGCTCCAAGACTTCAGGAAACAGGGATAAAATCGACTTTATTATGTGAATTTTGAATGAGAGTTTTAGAAATATGCACATTTTGTATGAGTGGAAATGCAGTAACAGATCAGTTTAATGCCACAGTGTGGAACATTCCAGCCAAAGCAATGACAAGTATGTGACAGACCCTCCAAAAGATAAAAAGGATAAACTTTTAAGGGTCATATTCTGCTATTTTCTGATTTGTGACAATATTGTTACCTCAAAAACAGACAGTTCACTTTTCTTTCTTTCAAACAGAAAACACTCTGTTCCACCTTGTGATGTCATCATGTGGTAATACAGGAAGTGCTCCACCGTGTTTTTAAACTCCACACACCTTCACTAGAATCGTTTCAATAATTTCAGCTGTGCATTGACAATCTCTTCTGAACTAAAGGTAAAAGGAGCTGTTCAGTTAAACCAGTTTGAGACGTGATGAGGAGGGACGGAGGGTTTGGTTCTTTGCAGATGTTACAGACACATAATAAAATGTTAAAAATGTGAATGAAACAAACACGACTCCAGTGTGTTTTTGACGTGACTAAAAACTCACAGTCAGTTTTATGTAACGTCAAAACACGATCAGTTATTTTTGACCTACTGCCCAAGTCTCTAATTCAACATCCGACCATATCCAAGATTTTTATTTTTTCACTGATCTGAACAGTTTGTGTCGCCGTGAAGGTGCGAACCATCAGCCTCATGTGGAGCGAGATAAAGAGTCTGACGGAGACACAGCTGTACCACGAGACGCAGAGGACAGAGGACAGAGAGGACAGAGAGAGGACAGAGAGAGGACAGAGAGAGGACAGAGGACAGAGAGAGGACAGAGAGAGGACAGAGGACAGAGAGGACAGAGAGAGGACAGAGGACAGAGAGAGGACAGAGAGAGGACAGAGGACAGAGAGAGGACAGAGAGAGGACAGAGGACAGAGAGGATAGAGGACAGAGAGAAGACAGACAGAGGACAGGCAGAGGACAGAGAGAGGACAGAGTGAGGATAGAGGACAGAGAGGATAGAGGACAGAGAGAGGACAGAGAGAAGACAGAGAGAGAACAGACAGAGGACAGAGAGAGGACAGAGGACAGAGAGGGGACAGAGGACAGAGAGAGGACAGAGTAAACAGGGTGGGACAGGGGACAGGGAGCACAGGAGTGGACAGATAAGGACAGAAAGACAAACCAGCGTAAACAGATGGTTCAGTGTCGGCTCAAACAATGGGCCAGAGTCCTGACTGTAAACGACACTTCTGCTGGAACATCACAGTAAATATAATTATATAATAATCCCCTTTATGCAAAGAAAAAAACACATTTCTACCATGTTTAATGTTGTTCCCTTCTCAAAAACATCACTGAAGAGTCAGCTGTAAGATTCTGTACAATGCTCCGCCCACAAGCCTACGTCACTCATGCTCCGCCCACAAGTCTACATCACCCATGCTCCGCCCACAAGCCTACGTCACCCATGCTCCGCCCACAAGTCTACATCACCCATGCTCCGCCCACAAGCCTACGTCCCCATGCTCCGCCCACAAGTCTACGTCACCCATGCTCCGCCCACAAGCCTTCGTCACCCATGCTCCGCCCACAAGCCTACGTCACCCATGCTCCGCCCACAAGTCTACGTCACCCATGCTCCGCCCACAAGCCTTCGTCACCCATGCTCCGCCCACAAGCCTGCGTCACCCATGCTCCGCCCACAAGTCTACATCACCCATGCTCCGCCCACAAGCCTACGTCACTCATGCTCCGCCCACAAGCCTTCGTCACCCATGCTCCGCCCACAAGCCTGCGTCACTCATGCTCCGCCCACAAGTCTACATCACCCATGCTCCGCCCACAAGCCTACGTCACTCATGCTCCGCCCACAAGTCTACATCACCCATGCTCCGCCCACAAGCCTACGTCACCCATGCTCCGCCCACAAGTCTACATCACCCATGCTCCGCCCACAAGCCTACGTCACCCATGCTCCGCCCACAAGTCTACGTCACCCATGCTCCGCCCACAAGCCTTCGTCACCCATGCTCCGCCCACAAGCCTACGTCACCCATGCTCCGCCCACAAGTCTACGTCACCCATGCTCCGCCCACAAGCCTTCGTCACCCATGCTCCGCCCACAAGCCTGCGTCACTCATGCTCCGCCCACAAGTCTACATCACCCATGCTCCGCCCACAAGCCTACGTCACTCATGCTCCGCCCACAAGTCTACATCACCCATGCTCCGCCCACAAGCCTACGTCACCCATGCTCCCAGACAACTTTTATCCATAAATCTACACAAACATGATACAAAACTGTTCACTACGACTTCACAAACCTGGTGTGATGTGCAGTAGTTTCATTAGATGCTCTGAAGGGGGAGTGCGTTAGCACAGAGAGCAAAGGGAGCCTCAGTTTCAAAACACTAAAAGGAAACATGGTGATTTAAATGAGTAAAACATCCTCCATTCAAAGGTAAATACATGATTTTTTATCTGTTTTTTTTTTACTACACAGAACCTGTAACTGAACAAAAACAAGATATACTGTTTAATGCCAAATGTGGAATATTCAAAGCCAAGTAACAGTGTTGCAGCTGATTATAAGATTATAAGAGTTACGTGACTAAACGATGATGAAAGTCCAGACGTTATTGTTCACTTCACCGATGTGGTGTTTCCTAATCAAACTTTAAATGAAAATTCATCTTTTCTGAAACAAATATCTACAGTTAATAAATAAAGTTAAACCTAAGGACAGTTTGTTAAATGCTGTTATTAGACGAGACTCCACCATTTTTACATTTAGTGTCTTTAAATCCAGCTTTTCTGAGATAAAAACACATAAAGACATGAACACATCTTTATTCTTTACAATCATGGACTTAAATGAATCGGTTCTTCAAACAGACAAATGAACGAGGTGCAGTTTTCAGTAAATCCACAGAGAAACTGGTGGAAGTGGAGCCTGTGGAAAATGGACCAGTGTCTCCCATCGGCCACACGCTCCACACCAGATTATTTATAGTTTTCTTGATTTGTTTGTTTTCTGGCAGTGAAATTTACATAATGAAATGAAAATAAGTCATTTTCATGGTGAGTCTTTGGAAAAACACACAGTCCAGAGATGAAGCGTAATGAGCCAATTAGAGGCACGACTCTGTACATCACAGAGGAAAGAGGCCATTGTACAACTGTGTGTGAAGCTATTATATATATGAATCTATTCTATATATGATTCTATTCTATATATGAATCTATTCTACATGTGTATAATCTGTTCTATATCTATTCTATATGTGTATAATCTGTTCTATAAGTGTATAATCTGTTCTATATGTGTATAATCTGTCCTATATGTGTATAATCTGTTCTACATATGTATAATCTGTTCTATATGTGTATAATCTGTCCTGTATGTGTATAATCTGTTCTACATATGTATAATCTGTTCTATATGTGTATAATCTGTTCTATATGTGTATAATCTGTCCTATATGTGTATAATCTGTTCTACATGTGTATAATCTGTTCTATATGTGTATAATCTGTTCTATATGTGTATAATCTATTCTACATGTGTATAATCTGTTCTATATGTGTATAATCTGTTCTATATGTGTATAATCTGTTCTACATGTTTATAATCTGTTCTATATGTGTATAATCTGTTCTATATGTGTATAATCTGTTCTATATGTGTATAATCTGTTCTACATGTTTATAATCTGTTCTATATGTGTATAATCTGTTCTACATGTTTATAATCTGTTCTATATGTGTATAATCTGTTCTATATGTGTATAATCTGTTCTATATGTGTATAATCTGTTCTACATGTTTATAATCTGTTCTATATGTGTATAATCTGTTCTATATGTGTATAATCTGTTCTATATGTGTATAATCTGTTCTATATGTGTATAATCTGTTCTATATGTGTATAATCTATATAATCTGTACAATCACACACAGAATCGTTTCGTCACATGTTCTTATTTGTTCCGTTACCAAAAGCTGCTGAACAAGAGGAAATCGTCTGATGAACATTTCACTTCAAACCAGGAGGATTTAAACTATTTGTTTTTGACCAATAAGATCGATCCAAACGTCGTTTTTTATGTCACTGTCTGATCAGTTTTGTTCAGATTAAATCTGTTTCTCTTCCTGAAGATGTGACACAGACTCGACTTTGACACGTTTAAATCCAGACTCTGTTCTGTTTATGTGACTGAAAGAGTTTTATTCTGCACTTTTCTCCTTTAATGTTCAGTTTATGATGATTTATGTTTTAATTTGTTATATTTTATTGTCTTTCTTCTTCTGTAAAACACTTTGAATGACTTTGTGTGTGACGCGCTGTACAAATAAACTCACCTTCTGCATACATTTATGCAAAAGCTGCAGTGCTGCTCTGTTATTAAACCCTGAAATGTTAAACAGTTGAAATTTAACATTTAAACAAAATAAGAATGAAAAGGAGTAAGTTGGAGCTTCAGTCCATCTGTGTTTTTAATCACAGTCCGATCACTCTGTACTTCATGTTTTCATACTTCACACAGTCTCATTATTCACACTTTATTTTATATTGTTGAACAGTCGTGATCCACTGGGGTCAAACTCCACTTTTTCACCCAAACATGTTGATGTTTAAACCTCACGGTGGATACATAAGTCATGACCCAGCACAGCACAGAATGAATCATTTATACCTTCTGCTTTCGTACAAACCCCATTTGTGGCGTGATTAGCCGTCGCTCGGGCAGCAGCGAGCTCCAGGTCTCCCATTAGAGACGAGCTTATGCGTGTCTAACTTCAGTAATGGGCTGTGCGTCGCTGGTCGTGCGTTTCATCAGCCACAGACTCGTCGTAAAGCAGTGTCCACGGAGACAAGCACGAGAAGTGGAAACATTGTCAATTAATGAAAGAGGACGGGGGGCGGACGGAGTGAGGAAAGTGTTTAATTACACCCGGGAGCTGATGGTGCAGCGACAGACACTCAGGGCGGGAACGATGGTGAAAGAGGAAATATTAAAACTGTTTCCACATGTAAAGACAAAGAAGAGCGAGACTCCTGCATGTCCAAAGAGCGAGACTCCTGCATGTCCAAAGAGCGAGACTCCCGCACGTCCAAAGAGCGAGACTCCCGCATGTCCAAAGAGCGAGACTCCCGCATGTCCAAAGAGCGAGACTCCCGCATGTCGACAGAGCGAGACTCCTGCATGTCCAAAGAGCGAGACTCCTGCATGTTCAAAGAGCGAGACTCCCGCATGTCCAAAGAGCGAGACTACTGCATGTCCAAAGAGCGAGACTCCTGCATGTCCACAGAGCGAGACTCCTGCATGTCCAAACAGCGAGACTACTGCATGTCCAAAAGAGCGAGACTCCTGCACGTCCAAAGAGCGAGACTCCTGCATGTCCAAAGAGCGAGACTCCTGCATGTCCAAAGAGCAAGATTCCTGCATGTCCAAAGAGCGAGACTCCTGCATGTCCAAAGAGCGAGACAACTGCACGTCCAAAGAGCGAGACTACTGCATGTCCAAAGAGCGAGACAACTGCACGTCCAAAGAGCGAGACTACTGCATGTCCAGAGAACGAGACTCCTGCATGTCCAAAGAGCGAGACTACTGCACGTCCAAAGAGCGAGACTACTGCACGTCCAAAGAGCGAGACTACTGCACGTCCAAAGAGCGAGACTCCTGCGTGTCCAAAGAGCGAGACTCCTGCACGTCCAAAGAGCGAGACTACTGCACGTCCAAAGAGCGAGACTCCTGCATGTCCAAAGAGCGAGACTCCCGCATGTCCAAAGAGCGAGACTCCTGCATGTCCAAAGAGCGAGACTCCCGCATGTCCAAAGAGCGAGACTCCCGCATGTCCAAAGAGCGAGACTCCTGCATGTCCAAAGAGCGAGACTCCTGCATGTCCAAAGAGCGAGACTCCCGCATGTCCAAAGAGCGAGACTCCTGCATGTCCAAAGAGCGAGACTCCCGCATGTCGACAGAGCGAGACTCCTGCATGTCGACAGAGCGAGACACCCGCATGTCCAAAGAGCGAGACTCCCACATGTCCAAAGAGCGAGACTCCTGCATGTCCAAAGAGCGAGACTCCCGCATGTCCAAAGAGCGAGACTCCTGCATGTCGACAGAGCGAGACTCCTGCATGTCCAAAGAGCGAGACTCCTGCATGTTCAAAGAGCGAGACTCCCGCATGTCCAAAGAGCGAGACTCCTGCACGTCCAAAGAGCGAGACTCCTGCACGTCCAAAGAGCGAGACTCCTGCACGTCCAAAGAGCGAGACTCCTGCATGTCCAAAGAGCGAGACTCCTGCACGTCCAAAGAGCGAGACTCCTGCATGTCCAAAGAGCGAGACTCCTGCACGTCCAAAGAGCGAGACTCCTGCACGTCCAAAGAGCGAGACTCCTGCACGTCCAAAGAGCGAGACTCCTGCACGTCCAAAGAGCTAGACTCCTGCACGTCCAAAGAGCGAGACTCCTGCACGTCCAAAGAGCGAGACTCCTGCATGTCCACAGAGCGAGACTCCTGCATGTCCACAGAGCGAGACTCCTGCATCTCCAAAGAGCGAGACTCCTGCATGTCCAAAGAGCGAGACTCCTCCATGTCCAAAGAGCGAGACTCCTGCATGTCCAAAGAGCGAGACTCCTGCACGTCCAAAGAGCGAGACTCCTGCACGTCCAAAGAGCGAGACTCCTGCACGTCCAAAGAGCGAGACTCCTGCATGTCCAAAGAGCGAGACTCCTGCATGTCCACAGAGCGAGACTACTGCATGTCCAAAGAGCGAGACTCCTGCATGTCCAAAGAGCGAGACTCCTGCACGTCCAAAGAGCGAGACTCCTGCACGTCCAAAGAGCGAGACTCCTGCACGTCCAAAGAGCGAGACTCCTGCACGTCCAAAGAGCGAGACTCCTGCACGTCCAAAGAGCGAGACTCCTGCATGTCCACAGAGCGAGACTCCTGCATCTCCAAAGAGCGAGACTCCTGCATGTCCAAAGAGCGAGACTCCTGCATGTCCAAAGAGCGAGACTCCTGCACGTCCAAAGAGCGAGACTCCTGCACGTCCAAAGAGCGAGACTCCTGCACGTCCAAAGAGCGAGACTCCTGCACGTCCAAAGAGCGAGACTCCTGCATGTCCAAAGAGCGAGACTCCTGCGTGTCCAAAGAGCGAGACTCCTGCATGTCCAAAGAGCGAGACAACTGCATCTCCAAAGAGCGAGACTCCTGCATGTCCACAGAGCGAGACTCCTGCATCTCCAAAGAGCGAGACTCCTGCATGTCCAAAGAGCGAGACTCCTCCATGTCCAAAGAGCGAGACTCCTGCATGTCCAAAAGAGCGAGACTCCTGCACGTCCAAAGAGCGAGACTCCTGCATGTCCAAAGAGCGAGACTCCCGCATGTCCAAAGAGCGAGACTCCTGCATGTCGACAGAGCGAGACTCCTGCATGTCCAAAGAGCGAGACTCCTGCACGTCCAAAGAGCGAGACTCCTGCACGTCCAAAGAGCGAGACTCCTGCACGTCCAAAGAGCGAGACTCCTGCACGTCCAAAGAGCGAGACTCCTGCATGTCCACAGAGCGAGACTCCTGCATCTCCAAAGAGCGAGACTCCTGCATGTCCAAAGAGCGAGACTCCTGCACGTCCAAAGAGCTAGACTACTGCATGTCCACAGAGCGAGACTACTGCATGTCCAAAGAGCGAGACTCCTGCACGTCCCAAAGAGCGAGACTCCTGCACGTCCAAAGAGCGAGAGTCCTGCACGTCCAAAGAGCGAGACTCCTGCACGTCCAAAGAGCGAGACTCCTGCACGTCCAAAGAGCGAGACTCCTGCACGTCCAAAGAGCGAGACTCCTGCATGTCCACAGAGCGAGACTCCTGCATCTCCAAAGAGCGAGACTCCTGCATGTCCAAAGAGCGAGACTCCTGCACGTCCAAAGAGCTAGACTACTGCATGTCCACAGAGCGAGACTACTGCATGTCCAAAGAGCGAGACTCCTGCACGTCCAAAGAGCGAGACTCCTGCACGTCCAAAGAGCGAGACACCTGCACGTCCAAAGAGCGAGACTCCTGCACGTCCAAAGCGCGAGACTCCTGCACGTCCAAAGAGCGAGACTCCTGCATGTCCACAGAGCGAGACTCTCCTGCATCTCCAAAGAGCGAGACTCCTGCATGTCCAAAGAGCGAGACTCCTGCATGTCCAAAGAGCGAGACTCCTGCACGTCCAAAGAGCGAGACTCCTGCACGTCCAAAGAGCGAGACTCCTGCACGTCCAAAGAGCGAGACTCCTGCATGTCCAAAGAGCGAGACTCCTGCGTGTCCAAAGAGCGAGACTCCTGCATGTCCAAAGAGCGAGACAACTGCATCTCCAAAGAGCGAGACTCCTGCATGTCCACAGAGCGAGACTCCTGCATCCCAAAGAGCGAGACTCCTGCATGTCCAAAGAGCGAGACTCCTCCATGTCCAAAGAGCGAGACTCCTGCATGTCCAAAGAGCGAGACTCCTGCACGTCCAAAGAGCGCGACTCCTGCATGTCCAAAGAGCGAGACTCCTGCATGTCCAAAGAGCGAGACTCCTGCACGTCCAAAGAGCGCGACTCCTGCATGTCCAAAGAGCAAGACTCCTGCACGTCCAAAGAGCGAGACTCCTGCACGTCCAAAGAGTGAGACTCCTGCACGTCCAAAGAGCGAGACTCCTGCACGTCCAAAGAGCGAGACTCCTGCATGTCCAAAGAGCGAGACTCCTGCATGTCCACAGAGCGAGACTCCTGCATGTCCACAGAGCGAGACTACTGCATGTCCAAAGAGCGAGACTCCTGCATGTCCAAAGAGCGAGACTACTGCATGTCCAAAGAGCGAGACTCCTGCCAGGTACTGTCCCACCAGGAGGAGGCCCCGTGGAGGGAGGAGGCCCTGTGGAGGGACGGTGTGTCTCCGCTGGTTTGTGAGGACAGTCTGGACAAGAATTGAGCTCGATCACATGGCAGTTTTGTGGTTTGGTTGGAAGCAAATGGTGAAACTTTTGTAGATGGATCTATTTTGTGGCCTTTTTTTTTTTTTTTAGCATAAATGGGGTTGTGAGTTTGAAGTATTAATCTGAATGTTCAGCTATTTTTCAAACGTTTCAAACTGAAGCTCAGACTGATCATGTGTAAAACTCGCCTCAGAGGGCCACTGCTTCATACTTCATTACATGCTTCATATCTGCTTCTTCAGAGTTATGTCTATGGTGCAAAGGGCTCAGTGAACTGTAAATGTCGTTATGAGCCGCTAAAAGCAGGTTAGCTTTAGCATTTTTGGCTACACTTCACCACATCTTGGTCTGTGTTAAATTAAATCTCCTCTGAGGCACTGAGACAAAAAGGATCCGGATTTTATAGATTTTTCACACTTCCAGGACCATTTACCACGTTAAATTTAAAATGCACTTGAGAGGAACACAGCCCTGTCCAAACCAAACACCTGTGACTGAGGCTGGTGTCTCACTGTTCTGCTTTATTCCACATTGCCGCACTTGTATATATCTATATTGCATCTGTGACGCATTGAGCTCTTCTCGAAGCCTCTCCTCTGACTTATCTCCACTCTCGATATTTGTCTTCCTTTGTTTCCATAGTGACACGCCACCAGCCCCGAGAGCCGAGCGATTAGTGCGAGACAAACCCCCACATCGAGAAACTGAAGGACCAGCACGAGGACAAGTCCTGTGTGCAGATATATGCACCTCCTGTGGGCACATATGTGCACATATCTGCACCTCCTGTGTGCACATATGTGCACATATCTGCACCTCCTATGTGCAGATATCTGTCCTTTTTCACCTCACGTTTTTATCAATAAAGACTCTAGAGACATGTTCTATGGAGATAGTAACAGACACAAGAATAAAAACATTAACTTACAATGTCAAAATGTTATTGTCGTGTTAATTTGCTGCTCTGCTCTGACTTTCTGCTCTGACTTTCTCACATTTTATTTTCATAATCAGTGAAACGTGTCGGATTCGACAGAATAGTGATATATTTTTTTTATCTGCCGCTTGAGTAATTACATAATGATCCATTAGCATTTATATGATTATAAATATATCGCAGAGCAGTGTTTCTTCTTTCAGTAAATATGCAAGAAGTGAAGAATGATGGAGCGCCCCCTGCTGTCACAGACAGGAATAAACATGAAAGTAAACAACTGAAGTACTTATTTAGAAGTACTAATACTGCTACTGCAAATAGAGCCGTGTTCATTGATTCTGGTGGTAGTTTATGTATCAGACCTAGTCCTGAGTTTTATCTATGACGCAACTAAACAGCCAATATGAAAGTTAACAGAGCAGTTTTGAATTTTCAGAGAATATCATTTTGGATTTATGAAGTAATAAAACAAACGTGGATGACGCAAAGTACAACTCGATGTATGAAAAATGTCAAAAAAGTAAATTTTGTTTAATATGTTTCATAATAATCACAATATTAATCTAAAACAACTTAATAAAAGAAACAAGTCGAGAGAGAGACGTGACATCACCTGAAATATCACCACAAAAAGAGCCGTGGAGGTGAAAATGGAGAGTGATCTGTCGTGTGGAGGGTGAATATAAGATTAAAGATCCTCAAACAAACACGAATCACTCCAAAAACAACAAAACGAGAAGGAAAATAAGAAAAGAAACAACTAGAACAGGGACAAAAGCTCTGAGCAGGAGATTTAGATTGATGTGTGTCCTGTCTCAGTTCAGTCAAAACACTTCTACTTGTGTCCCATAAAAGAACAGACTCAGAGCTTGTGTAACATACATGATCCTCCTCAGAGAAACACAGTGACCATCCCCTTTAAGACACGGACCACTACCATCCCCTTTAAGACACGGACCACTACCATCCCCTTTAAGACACGGACCACTACCATCCCCTTTAAGACACGGACCACTACCATCCCCTTTAAGACACGGACCACTACCATCCCCTTTAAGACACGGACCACTACCATCCCCTTTAAGACACGGACCACTACCATCACCTTTAAGACACGGACCACCACCATCCCCTTTAAGACACGGACCACTACCATCCCCTTTAAGACACGGACCACTACCATCCCCTTTAAGACACGGACCACTACCATCCCCTTTAAGACACGGACCACTACCATCCCCTTTAAGACACGGGCGTCCAAACGAGGCAAATGAGGCATCGGGAGATAATTGGCCGAGACCTTCAAAGCCTCGCGTCTGGGTCGGAAAAAGCCGTTATATTATTGTGATGCTTCAAAGGCTCCGGGGCCGTCTTTGTCCTGCAGAGTCGGTAATGAGGAACCCAAACACTAAAGGGGAGGGTCAGATCAGCGACGGACGTGACCGAGCACAAAATGAGTCATCGCCTCGAACACGTGACCTGTCCCGAAAGACACAGCGTCAGGTTCAAGCGATAAGAGCCTCGCACGACGGGTCAGAGATAAATGTGCTTCTACAGGCAGAGACTCTCATCCTGATGCTAATTTCAGAGCTCAGTGAATATCAAACTAACGCCACAGACGAGAGCCGTGCCACACAGGAAACTCAGGCATCGATCTGATCAATACTGGAGCCGGTATCACAATATCGTAACTGCTTTGTATTTAGTATTACAGTATTGTTAGTCCATGCAATACTTTTTACACATTATTCAATCACAGCAGGACACTGAGGCTCTGAGCGAAGACGACGGAGGAGAGACGAGCTGCTGCTGACGAAACCAGCGCTAAGTAAGAGACTGTGTGGAAATACAGTGAATAATGCAAAAAAGTATTAAAACGAAAACTTCAGAATCGATAAAATACCAACACATCAATACTTCAGATCAGTTTGAGCTGCTCTTCCACAAACTGAAACCACGAGCAGAGAAAGTATTCGGTGGTTTTTACTATAAATTCTAATTTGTTATTTGTGTCTCAAAGCTCAAGTTTGATGGTAAAACTGTAACAAACATCTTCATTTATCAGAAGTGAAGTATTCACCTCATTTATAAAGTTCAACATGTCGTCAGGAACATCCACAGCTCCTGTCCACTGCCTTTTAATGAGAAAATAAAGGAAGAAATTAAAAAAATAAAATAAAATAAAAATAAACTGATCCCCCAACAGGGATCAAATTAGAGCCAATAACGAACGAGCTGGCAAGGGTAAAAAAATAAAATAAAATATAAAGTCAGGTACGATGCTTCACATTAATTTACCTAAAAACAATATAATTTTATTGTCAGTGAATCTTGGCTTCTGTGATTGGCTAAAACTCCACTGAGAGTCCCGCCTCTTCTCAAACGACACCGACAGGAGCCAGTCCAGACAGACATCACGGAGTTAATCTTATCAGCTCCAGTTTCCACAGATCTGACCTGTATCACGTCACCTCCTCGTGTGTCAGTACAGTTATTTTACTGAAGGTTTGATTCAACTTTAATGTGGAAACTCGGCCTGACGCCACCAACAACAGACTCAAGTAATGTACATGGACTATAGAGAAAAAGACAGAAAATAAAAACATGAGAGTTACAAACACCTAAACCCTAGGAGGCACAATGAGCTTTAATAAAGTCTGAATAAAATCTGGAAAAGAACAAAAAGTCCAAAGAGCAAAGAGCTGATACTTCAGAGACTTCGCCTGTTGCAGGTTCAAACCTCAGGTACAGGGCCTTTGAAATGTGGAAGATTTTAAAATATATTTTCCTCTGAATCTGAACATAACAGTTTTATCTGTTTCCCTCAGACTGAGCCGAGCATCGTCCTCAGACTCACCGGGTCCAGCTGAGCCTCAGAATTTTAAAAAGGAAACAAATGGAACCTTCTGTAGAGTCAAAGTGTCGGATCAGAAAACGACACGACGCAGATTCAGAAAGTCCCTGAACCTGGTTTTACGGTTTAAAATCTGAAAAACGGTTTGCAGAGATCCACAGTCATTCTTCACTTACTTTATATCCTCATTACTCACCACGATGTCTTTATAAGCACTTCTCACAACTTTCAGAAATGCAGACAACTGGCATGCTAAGTGTGCACTTCCTGATTATCCCACAGTAAATCCCTGCAGACTGCGCCCAGGGGAAGTATTTTTGAGTGATGTAACACAGTAAATCTGAGGTGAGACGTGTTTTACTCACAAACCTGAGGATAAACTCCAGCGTAGGACGTTTAAGCAGAAAGAAGAAAAATAACATCTACATTTTAATGAAGGTCAAACCCTCTGAGACGGTCCAGGGTCGACAGGTTTCACCAAAGAAACAAAAAAACTGCACAAAAAAAGCCCAAAGTGTTGAGTGCTGCTAATTCGATGCTGATTTATTTAATGAAGGTTAAATCCAGCAGCGAAAACGTTCATCTCTCGTCTGTTTTATAAAGGTGATTCAGGAATACTCTGAGTACTTTTTGGAGTACTTTTCTAGTTGCGTACTTTTACTCCTAGTTGAGTAATACTTTTATTGAAGTAACAGTACTCTTGAGTGAAGGTTTTTGGTGAGTAAATCTGACAGACGTTTGATGTGGACAATATGAAATTATTTGAACTTTTGTGTTTTTTGTGCTGCTTTTTCAGACAAAAAGTCGTTTTTTTCTCATTTTTGTGTCGGTCCTTTTTGAAATCACCAAATTTTGTGCACTATTTATATTTATATTTATATTTTACAAATCAGATGTTATAGACTGCTACGAGTTACTTGTACTTGAGTAGTACTTTCCCCACATACTGTTTATATTCTTACTTGAGTAATTTCTCTGAACACTACTTTGTACTTCTACTTGAGTAATATTATTTTGAAGTAACGTTGGTTTTATACTTGTTTGCAACTTTTTGGCAACTACCACCACCTCTGGATTTAAAGTGGAAATAAACACCACCAAAACTTTTTGTTCGACTAAAGTGTCGTCCCTCAGGTCAGGTCACCATCAGTCTCACTGTTTCACACATTTTTGGTGCAATTTTACATGTTTTTTTTTTTTTTTTTTTTTATGTATCTATTTTTTTTTTTTTTATAAACGTGCATTGTGTTCTGTGTCCTGATTGGCTGAGGGACTGTAGACCATTGTGTTCTGTGTCCTGATTGGCTGAGGGACTGTAGACCATTGTGTTCTGCGTCCTGATTGGCTGAGGGACTGTAGACCATTGTGTTCTGCGTCCTGATTGGCTGAGGGACTGTAGACCATTGTGTTCTGCGTCCTGATTGGCTGAGGGACTGTAGACCATTGTCCATCCGTCTCCTCCGTGTCTCCTGTACAGTACAGAATGTGTCAGACAAATTTACATAAATGTTGGATCAGTGTGACTCTGAAGTGCTGTATGTTTGCAAGTTTTCTCCCCGACAAAACCCACAATGTCGATGAAACGTTCTGCACCGACAAAGGCACCGACGAAGGTTTGAACTTTGTGTTTAAACAAGAGAGAAATGTGAGAAAATGTTAATGTGTGAGAAAAGTGTATAACGTGTGTGGTGAGGGGATTTACAGACAAGAAACAGAGTGAATAATGTAAAAATAAAGCTGATACTTCATAGTTTCACTTATTGCGGGTTATTTTTAGAACATAACCCTGAGATAAACCAGGGACCTCTGTATATGGTGTTTGAATGGATCGTCTACTGTTTCTGGTGCTTTTTTGGTCATTTTAGTGCAAACTAGGTAAATTTGCAGCTTTGTGATTAAAAAAATGTCTAAAACGGGTGTGTCCTTCTGTGATTTTAAATGCTTGGTGACTTAATGATCACAGCCAGGTGTTTCTGAATAAATCACCTGTGTGCAGGGGCGGAGTTTGGACACCTGTCGGACCAATCACACTGCTCCTTACACCTCCAGACTCCGCCCCTTCCTCCCCCTGATCCTCCTTAAATGAAAGTGTGAGGCAGAGTTTAGGTGTTTAATCTAAACTTTGTGGTGCCTCTTGTTGCAGGTGCTCCCCCCGCAGCCGCACACCTCCGTTTGAGAAGCTCCGTCCAGTAAAACCCACCTGCGTGTCGGACATTAGCCGTGTGGTGAGACCCGTCTGTGGGTTGGTTCACCTTGTGCATACATTTCCACAGGATGATTCAGAGGCTGCAGACGAGGGGGACATTAGCATACACAGTGTAGAGGCAGACACAGTGGGCAAGGCCATTAGACGCTGGAGTGTGCAGCGCTTTAACGTGGAGCCGTGTGGAGGATTAGAGATGACATGCTTCACCAGGGGCAGGATTATAAAAAAAAAGAAGAAAAAGGGAAAAAAAACGGCTCTTGTTCATGTGTTTTTTCACTGGACGAGGGCCTCATCCTGTTTGTTTCTTCCACAGTGTCTATATTTAGGCTGTGTTTTTCTCTCAAACTGAAAACACTCTGTTCCACCTTGTGATGTCATCATGTGGTGATACAGGAAGTGCTCCACTGTGTTTTTAAATCCACCTTCACTTCAAACTTAGAAGCCGCAGCTGTTGTTTTAACCTTGTTGGAACTGCGACTTTCTGTGGAAATCTCAACAAAAGTAAAAGAAAAATATTCTTTAAAAAGCATCATCATATCTCGCTTCAGCTTTGAGACGGGCTTCAAATGGAGGTAGAGAAAAACAATCAATAAGGCAGAAGGGCGAGTTGTTGACTGGGTTGAAAGCCTTTTCTGTTCAAATCAGCGTTGCTATTTTGGGAACTTCGGCAGCTCCTCCAGCCTCTGCTCTAATATTCATCAACACTTGGCTCTGAGGCAACAGTCTATTCTTGTTCATAATTATAGAGAGAGACCGTGTTGCTTTTTAAATCCGGAGTTTATTTGTACAGAAAAAAACAGGCCACATGAAAGAGAAGCTGCAGGTACTTTATCTGAGTACAGTTTGTAATTTTACTCACACACACTGGTCCCTGGTTTATCTCAGGGTTATGTTCTAAAAATAACCCACAATAAATGAATCTGTGAAGTATCAGCTTTATTTTTTACTATTCTATCTGTTTCTTGCTGTAAAACCCCTCACCACACACTTTATACACTTTTCTCTTAACATTTTCTCACATTTCTCTCTTGTTTAAACACAAAGTTCAAACCTTCGTCGGTGCCTTTGTCGGTGCAGAACGTTTCATCGACATTGTGGGTTTTGTCGGGGAGAAAACTTGCAAACATACAGCACTTCAGAGTCACACTGATCCAACATTTATGTAAATTTGTCTGACACATTCTGTACTGTACAGGAGACACGGAGGAGACTGATGGACAATGGTCTACAGTCCCTCAGCCAATCAGGACGCAGAACACAATGGTCTACAGTCCCTCAGCCAATCAGGACGCAGAACACAATGGTCTACAGTCTCTCAGCCAATCAGGACACACAGAACACAATGGTCTACAGTCCCTCAGCCAATCAGGACGCAGAACACAATGGTCTACAGTCCCTCAGCCAATCAGGACGCAGAACACAATGGTCTACAGTCTCTCAGCCAATCAGGACACAGAACACAATGGTCTACAGTCCCTCAGCCAATCAGGACGCAGAACACAATGGTCTACAGTCCCTCAGCCAATCAGGACGCAGAACACAATGGTCTACAGTCCCTCAGCCAATCAGGACGCAGAACACAATGGTCTACAGTCCCTCAACCAATCAGGATGCAGAACACAATGGTCTACAGTCCTTTAGCCAATCAGGACGCAGAACACAATGGTCTACAGTCCCTCAGCCAATCAGGACGCAGAACACAATGGTCTACAGTCCCTCAGCCAATCAGGATGCAGAACACAATGGTCTACAGTCCTTTAGCCAATCAGGACGCAGAACACGACACACTTTATGAAAAAATATGTAAAATTGCACAAATAAAAATCCGTGAAACAGCAAAAAGTGAAATCTTGATGTCGCGAGGAGACTGTTCACTCACATTTACTTTCACCGTGTATAAATCCAGCAGGAGACAGCACCAGGCCAAGTTACAGGTCAGATCTGTGAAGAGGAGACCTCGCTCATACTACAAATGCCATTTTATTTTCAATTTCTGTGATAAAAAACAAAACAGTAATTAAATAAATCCAAGACAGACATGTTTAATGCCATACTGTGGAACATTCCAGGCGAAGTCATAACATGGAGACAATAAGGCAGCAGAACCTCCCAGCAGAAAAGTTACAGAGTGTATTTTTACTCTTTAGTTTAGTGTCTAAGTACCAACAGTGATCCACAAACTGTCAGATTATAATGTGAAGTTAACACTCTGCACGGGAAGCTCTGTGGTTCAAACCCCAGATCATACATCACAAAAACTACTAAAAATATATTTCAAACAACAATGATAAATGCAATAAACAGAACCATGCACAAAATAAGAAAACAATAGTGCATCAATATTAATAATAAAGGAGCCAGAACATTTAACACTTTGAGAAGAAATAAAAAAACTATAATATTTAAACTGAGATTTAAAGTTTATTTGAAGATAATGCAGAGACTCAGCTCCAGAGTGATATGTTCAAAGTGTCAAAGTGTCAGCCCAGAGGCTCACAGCGGTGAGGAGGAGCAGGAGGAGGAGCAGGAGGAGGAAGAGCAGGAGGAGGAGGAGGAGCAGGAGCATCACGTCCACCTGTGTGCAGTGATGTGGGGCTGTCGTTTAATCACAGACTCGTGTCAGTCTCTGGTTTGGTGAAACTTCAGGTCATAGAGACGAGGAGATACTCGTCCTGGAGATGCACACGGAGGTGATTCAGGAGGAGTTCTCAAACCTGTTCACATGTTTAACTATAAACAGCAACTGACAGTAACAAGAAAAAACCTGATACTTCAGCTTATCCCCAAAGAGTCTCCACAGTCTGCATGTTCTCCCCGTGTCACAGACTTTGAACACTCTGCACGTGGGACCTAAACACTCTGTACTCAACATATGTATCACGATTCTGACAATATGTGCACTTATGTACTGATTTTAACAACATAAATTCTTCATAAACTGACGAGTTATACTCTTACCTGCCTGAGACTTACTCCATCATTCTGTGGTTGCCATGTTTGTGTTTGGCTGCTCTTGTAGCTGACAGGCTGACACACTGAGCCAGTTTAACCTGTAATCGAGCAGATAGAATTCACTATATAAAAAAACTCTCCTGCTCCTCCTCTGCGGGTGAACTCTCTCTCTCTCTCTCTCTCTCTCTCTCTCTCTTATCCTCTTTTTCACACTCAGGTCCTGGAGCTTGATGGTTCTTCAGTCTCTTTGCTGTTCCTTTTCTGGACTGAGATGTCTGATGTTTCTCCTGGGATCTGCTGTAGTCTCTCCTCCAGTTTGGGGGTCACTGCCCCGAGTCCGATGACCACGGGCCCCACTGAGGCCTTCACCTTCCAGACCTTCTCCAGCTCTTCTTTGAGCCCTGGTATTTCTCTAGTTTCTCCTTTTTCCTGATGTTCTCTTGGTTCTTTGCTCTGTTGTTTCTCCACCTCCACGATGTCCACGACCTTTGGAGGTGTTTGTCCTGGAGGTTTCCAGTCTGTACTCTGCACAGATGTTTCTGTCACTATGTCGCTCCATGTTTGATATATATGTGTGTGTGTGTGTGTATGTGTGTGTGTATGTGTGTGTGTGTATATTCAACTTTTTACATCAACCAAACGGACTTTCTAGACCAAATACAGCAGAAGACTTTCCAAAGGAAATAATTCAAGAGATTGACCCGTTTCATCACCAAAATCACCGAGTGGAGCAGAGTGAGGACGGAGCTCTACTGCTGTGTGCCACCTGGCGCCCCCTGGAGGCTGCTGTGATGCTCAGGCTGCAGAACACACAGGACACTGTATTTTCCCCTGCGACAGTGGCTCAGTCGGTAGAGCATCTATTGGCAGTTTGAATCTGGCTCTCAACATAAACCTGATTGTTTGAGGTGTCAAATCCTCTGATCCACAGGTCACTTCCTCAGTTCAGGACTGGCCTGAGCTTTAAGCTGAATTTGTCAGTGGTTCTGGATCAGCTCCATGACACTCATCACTTTGACCAGTTGTATCTGTGTTTATACGACCGACATAACACTGAAAACATCCACAGTGTCACTACTACTACAGCCTTAAGGACAGAACACATGTGTGACGGGGTCTGCAGACCCTCCCCAAGAAGATTTTTGAAGTTCTGGACATTTTGCTCTGGTTTCTGGAGGATTTGGTTGTGCTCCAGTCGCTGCAGGGGCCTCACATTTACATTATAAAATACAGAGGTGTGTTGGGTAAAAGCTCAAAGTTGTACACTTCAAATAATATTGTCTTCTCACGTAGAAGTGCAGAGTAGAGCTTCTATCAAAACCTTTAGTAAACTTTGAACCCTGGTCTTAAGGTACATCCGAGTATCAGGACATGTATCGTACCGAGGTCTGAGTACTGGGTATCGTCTGCTCTGTATCGGTATCGTGAGGTACTTGGTAATACTCAGTCCTATAATGTTCTCAGCTCCTAAACTAAAAAAAACTCAACTAAAAACTGTAGAAACGGCGACAGATTCACCATAAGCTCGTTCTGTTTGATTTCACTGTTCCAAAGCCAAATAAAACATCTATTATCAAAAAGAACAATGTGACTTTAAACCGTCCCAGCTGTTCAGGATCATGTTCATTTGGATTTTTTGAAACTTTATCTGGTTCTGAGAGCGACGCTGTGACCTGAACCGTCCCAAAAACCACAGACACAAACGAGCCTGGACCAAAGAGCAGGTCCCGGGTTCCCGGCTTCTGACTGGTTTATATGAGTTCAGAGAGACTCTGGATTATTTGAAGTTCACCTGAAACACTCAGACAGTGAGACAAAAGTGTTTTAGAGAGTGTGTAAACTTCTGTTTCAGCTGTGAATGTAAAAGTTTTTTGAATGTTCTTTACTTTGGGAAAAAGTGAAAAAATGCAAATGTCGTTAGCTTCACAAATCTGTCAGTTTTCCCTTTATAAATGTGTCAGCTCTGAGCACAATATTCACACTTTTTATCACACCCACTGACAGATGTCGAGGCCACAAAGAACCAGCGTCACAGAGTTTGTCACGTTTCTTCAGTTTCTTTAGAAACAGGAAACACACGAGGACAAGTTTTATATTTATATAATGTCAGAGTCATGGCCCCGTCAGATCAGTGTGTCCTTCTCCGTCTGCAGGGTTTGATGGAGGAAAGGTGGGTAAAGAGGGGGAAAAGTGGAGTAAAGGTGGGTAAAGGTGGAGTAAAGGTGGAGTATTACACATTAAAAACATGCCTGAAGAGGTTTCAGATGTTCATGCATGTTTGTGTAATTTAGTGATCTCTCCCAGGCTCCGTCTGAACCCTCCTTTTGTGCAGTGCTCCGCCCACAAGCTTCACCCATCGTCCCAGGCGACATTTCTCCACAAATAAACAAAAGCAGGAAACAAAACTGTGACAGGAGGAAAACTCTTTTTAAAAGAATGTGCATGGCACTTTATTTAGATCATTTTAAATATTTTCATATTTTATTTACAACACTGCACAGACATCACACGCACACGCTGTAGAATATATTACAAAAGTATATATATATATATATATATATATATATATATAAAATCGCTCTACTGACTGACACAATAATCCACATCTCAAAACACTCAGTATATCTGTTAGTCTGTCAATCATCTGTCAAAAATGTACTTTTTTTTTTTTAAAGATAAAATAAATTAAATAAAGCCAGATTTTTTTTTTCTTTTCATCGAGTTTGACAAGTAAATTAAAGCTTTATATATATATATATATATATATATATATATATATATATATATATATATATATATATATATATATATATATATATATATATATATATATATATATATATACATAACTTTACTGAATTGAAAAGTACTTTTAATACTGTAGTTGTAATGTCGATATCACAATTCACAAACATTTCTAATATCCTGCAGCCAGAATATTTGCTCTTCTTGCTTTAACTGAATGAATTAGTGAAATAAACACGTTTTTATCTGACATATGTTGTTTGTTTTCTGAGGAGTCATGTTTTGACTAATAGTTATTTCTGTCCCTGTGAGGCATCCATCCATTTCTTCTGCTTTATCCGAGGCCAAATCGCACAGGCAGCTCTGAGCGGAGATGCCCAGACTTCTCTTTTCACTCACACTTCCTCCAGCTCTTTTGGATGGTTCTGTTTCCTGCTCACAGACAGACTTCAGTCCCAGTGTTTCCTCAGTTTTCTCAGGAGCTGCTGGAACATCTGCCCAGAGACACGTCCAGCAGGAAGCAGACGCACGAGGCCCGATTATTGGACAATAAAACACTTTATAAAGAGATGGACAGATTCTGACTCAGGAGCTGCTTATACTTTACATCTGTGTGAGGCAACGCACATTTTCATCAAACACAAGGAAACGAATCAGGTTTAAGACCTTAAACAAACTTGGCATAACTTGGAATAAACAAACTTTTTCTTTGATCATTTGCATTTTGCTTGTGTGTTTTATCTAAACTGCTCACACGGCTGTTCTGATTTGGACTTGCAGTAGTAGTATAGTTGTTTCTTGCAGCAGTGAGCACATGGTGCAATAAACTGCAACAGTCTGAAAGTCCAGATCTACAGGATTATAGACTCTGGAGCAAACACTTCACCCCGACCACGACTCCCTCCTCGAGATGTGTTACAGTTTGGATGGACCGTCCTGAGCACGTCGTTGGGTTGAACTCTCATTTGTATTTCTGTTGATATATGAGGAGCATCTTTTTCCATGTGTATTTTTCACCTTTGGGATGGAACAGTTTGTACATGTGGCATAAAGGGGCGGGGCTTAAGGCCCGAGCGTCACAATCAAATTTAGATAAAGACACAAGTAAGATCCTGAATTAAAAGAGACAAACACGTGAAGAATGATTTAAAAAGTCTTTTTTTTAATTTTAGAAAAGTTTATTTTATTTTAGCTATATTAGAATTTTTAAAGTTAACCAAAGCAACTAAATTTGGGAGAATATATTTATTATAACAGTTTAAATTTAAAAGACAGACACATTTTATTACAAAAAGAAGCTAAAAATTGAAGTTCTAATTAAAATAGGCCTAGAGGTAAAAACAAGCGATTTAAAAATCACCAAAAACAAAATAAGCTGCTGAGGCCAGTAGTGGTGAGCAGAACATCAGGGGAGTGTCCAGGGGGATAACACAGACTATCAGGGGTGTGTCCAGGGGGGGCACCACAGACTATCAGGGGCGTGTCCAGGGGGGCCACCACAGACCATCAGGGGAGTGTCCAGGGGGATACCACAGACCATCAGGGTGTGTCCAGGGGGGGCCACCACAGACCATCAGGGGAGTGTCCAGGGGGATACCACAGACCATCAGGGGCGTGTCCAGGGGGGCCACCACAGACCATCAGGGGAGTGTCCAGGGGGATACCACAGACCATCAGGGGTGTGTCCAGGGGGCCACCACAGACTATCAGGGGCGTGTCCAGGGAGCCACCACAGACTATCAGGGGTGTGTCCAGGGGGCCACCACAGACTATCAGGGGTGTGTCCAGGGGGCCACCACAGACTATCAGGGGTGTGTCCAGGGGCCACCACAGACTATCAGGGGTGTGTCCAGGGGGCCACTACAGACTATCAGGGGTGTGTCAGGGGGCCACTACAGACTATCAGGGGTGTGTCCAGGGGGCCACTACAGACTATCAGGGGGTGTGTCCAGGGGGGGCACCACAGACTATCAGGGGTGTGTCCAGGGGGATACCACAGACCATCAGGGGCGTGTCCAGGGGGCCACCACAGACTATCAGGGGTGTGTCCAGGGGGATAACACAGACTCACCTCAGTGGACACAGCAAACGACACAGCAACATGAAAAGTGCACAAAACTAAACCCGTGATCCCAGTCACTAAATCACATGGTGGAGGAACCTCACCAATGTGACTACAGCCCAACCACCAGGAGGCACCAGCGTCGCTGAAAGAAACTAAATGTATTAAAACTTGACCCAGTTACAAAACCTGCTGGTAAAAATACAAAACAAAATGCAAAACAACAAAACAAAAGAGTGCGCAAAAACAAAAGGAACGCAGCAAAACAGAGCAAAAACAGAGAGCAAAACAAAAGCAAAATGCAAAACAGCAGCAGGTTTAGCCTGAGAAAGACAAAATCTGTTAAAAAGGTCGACCTCCGTCATGTCCTGCTCCCTCACCACCAACTTACCACCTTTAACCAGCCAGAGCAAAACCAGCCAGAGCAAAACCAGCCAGAGCAAAACCAGCCAGAGCAAAACCAGCCAGAACAAAACCAGCCAGAGCAAAACCAGCCCTGTGACGAATCTGCCGTGGGCTGGACTCCCCCAGGCCAACACTGCAGAGCAGGACAAAGGAAAAATACTTTGTGTTAATCTAATGATTTAAGTTGTATTAAAAGCCTCTTTCCTACCTTCTAAAACACCAGGCACAGCAGCAGCATCAAAGAGAGTGTCATATTGTTGTTGTTGTGGTTGTTTCCGGCAGACTAGGCACAGTTAGTGCGTTGCTGCCCTCCTCTGGTCAGGAGATCTCATGTTGTCCCACACTGCCTGGCGACTTCTCGCCCAAAGGAAAAGGACGTCAGAGCTGCTCTTCCCTATATTCTGTGATAAACCCCAGTTTGTATTAAAAAAAGGATCACCATCTGAGCCCTCTCCTTGGGGGAATCTCCGTGCCCTGATATACTCCTTAAAGAAAAGTTAAAGCCCTAACTTGGATAATCCTCTGAACATGTCTCTTCTCTGAGCACTATACACTGGGCAGTGCAACATGTGCCACAGTCTCTGAAACTCACACCACTCACAGCAACCGTCATCATGTCTCCCAACGAGGAACAGCCCACGAGCAAACCCACAGTGGCCTGACCGGAGGCGTGTCAGCTTGATGTCCTCCTGGTGTGAGAGAGCAGGCCTAGAAGTGTCATTGACTGTTGAGATAATGCTGTGCATTTGTCTCCCTTTTGTTTCCCCATCTCACTTTAGCTGCTACTGCTCTTTAATACTGGGCTGTATGATTGACCGACACTCCATCTACGGAGAGGTACTCTGAGATGTATTTCTGTCTTCTTTAGACTAGCCTTAGCAAGACTGTCTGCGACATCGTTTCCCTCAACACCAACATGAGCTGGAACCCATAAAACCCCACATTAAAACTAGCTAACTCAAGTTTATACACTATAATTAAAATTTCATTCACCGCGTCAGGCCGTGTCTTACTTCCTTCATCCCCTTCCGTCAGTGCTGACAGTGAGTCAGTGCAAATTACTGAATTTTTAACTCCTGCTTCCTCCAGTCACCACAACGCCCAAAGAATAGCCATTAGTTCAGCAGAAAAAATAGAAATATCATCTGGGAGCCGGTGACTTTGCTGAATATGGAACTGGGGACTCCAAAAGCCAAACCCCACTTTATCATGCTCAGGGTCTGTAGATTCATCTGTGGATATTTGGGTGACTCCCTCCCACTGGCTCCTGAGATAAACTCTCACATAGGGGCCAGATTTGCAACCACTTCTGGCTGTCTTCTTTACTGACAGGTCGATATCAGGCTCATGCCACAGACACGGTGGAGTCACAGGCCAGAGCACCGGAGCCACAGTTTCCCTGCTTTCAACAAAGTTCCCTCTCTCTCCCTTTACACGTTGTAAAAAGCTCTATCTATTATTTCTGCTTACACTCTGACTAAACTCCCAGCTTTCTTCTAGCACTCGGGTAGAGAGAGTCATATTGGCCACAGGTGGTTTAAATAGTCCCCAACTATGAGGGCGGGGTCAAGGGTGGAGCCCACAGGGGTGAGGACAGCAGGGAAATGAGACAACCCCACTACATATAGGAGAGCTTTAAAGGTGCAGGGGGGGGGGGGGGGTTCTGATTCCTCCTGCCTGTCCTGCTGCCTGCCTCGACCCTGCCTGCTTGCCCCTCTGGGGGGTTCTGTTCCCTGCTCCTGCCCCAGCTCCTGCTCCAGATCCAGCACCGTTCCAGTTCCTCTTTCAGTTGCTGCCTCCCTGGTCGGCTCCGCACCTGTTCCTTGTTGTTCAGGCCTTTATATTCTGTTTGTTGCCCTGTTTAGTTGCTGGATCCTTGTTTGTCTCTGATTGTCATGTCTGTGGGTTTGTTGCTGTCTTTGGGTTTGTTCCTGTCTTTTATATTTATGTTGTGTCTTTAAAAGCATTTGGACCCAGACCTGACGTGAACATGTGAGAAGCTCTGTCCCATCCTCCAGGAAACACTTTGTCATCTTCTCTGTCCTCAGGTAAAAGTTAATTTGTCATTTGTCATTCTGGTATAAAATAGTCAGAGCTCAGATGCTCGGGGAACTTAGACTGAGACCAGACTGTTGGACTGAGACTCCGAGACTCTGGACCGGGAGGCTCCCAGTCCAGACCTGGGCCCTGTCCAACAACGAAGAATAAACCTTTTTCTGTATTTCAAAAACTCACCGGGCTTCACAAATGGATCACTTTTCACCTAGAATTGCATTTTTTTCCACAACAGAAAGAAAGATCTCAGGATTCATGTGGAACTTCTCTCCTGAAAAGCAGTTGACCATCATCAGGTTCTCCGGCGATACGAGGGTCGTCTCTGCAACTCGGACCTGCTCCAAGAACTTTCACCGTCCTCAGAACAGTCCAGCTGACTCCAGACCAGCAGCAAAACACAACCTGCACCGTGTGAACGCCTGTGTGAAGTGTAGAAATCAAAGACACACGATAATATACAACCGATATTATCAGACGATAACGGCGAATATATCGAGTTTGTGACCAGACGATACTGTCACTTCAGCTGTAAAGGGCTGATTTTTAATTCTTTATATGTATGATGTGATTTGGTTTTATTTTATCTGACACATTTTCAAGTTATTGGTATCTCTGAAAATTCCATTATCGTTGTTCTCTGTAGATCACTGTCAACTAGCATGCTAACTCACACTTCCTGACAACAAAATTCTTTCTAATTTGATGCAGCACAGACTTATTTTGACCTGAAGATTTGCTCAATACTTTCGCACTGGGGCAAGACAGATTTTGCTCAAATACATAAAAAATCTTGTGTTCACGGCCTTTACAGAATCATACAGAAATAAAACTCTGCTCTTGCCGCTTGACCTTCCACCTGTTTGTAATTTATAACACATTTGTCCATTTTGCTGCAGTTTAACCCGTTGCTCTGTTTGTTGATATAAAAAGCCTCTTGTGGGTGTAACATATGAACCTTTGGAGAGATTCGACTCTTCGCCGGTGGAGTTTCCAGTGTCGGCACAATTATCCACAGCACCGAGGCTCTTGACATTTTAATGAGTGGGTTTGTGGCACCGCTGAGGGGATAAAAGCATCATCAGACCAGAGCGCACCAACACTTCGACATCGCACAGAGCTGCAGCCGGCAGGAAAGGCTTCGGTCCCGCGTAAACAGACAGGTGTTTTCAATTAGGTTCTCTTAACTCGTGTTTAATATGTCGAGACAGATACAGATTAACGAGGCGTGATTCTGTTGAACAAAGAGGAAACGAGACCAGACGATAAAGACGTCTACAGTGTCATGAAGAGAAGCAAACCTGGAGAAGCTGAGGTGGCTGATGGTTCTGCTTCTGTCGTGTAGAGTCAGGTTTTTATGTTCTTGTTCTTGTTCTGTGCTGCATTGTAATTTGGCATATTCTCTCTCACAGTGATGGGAAAAGCAGAACATTCAGCTGATTCCTGCAGACTTCAGCGTCTGACGGGCAAAACAAACCTTTGTCTAATCTAGTGGAGAGAAAAACAGACACATTTCCTTCCACAGATGCACAAAACGCTTCCCTCTGCAGGTTTTTCACAAAGTCTGTGCGTCTCCTCAAACAGGGACCAGCCTGTGTTTGTGCTGCTGCGATTGGTCCAAAGGGTCAAATCTGTGACTCTGACAAACACAGATGTGTCGATTCTGGTGAATAAATAAATCCTGTGGTACAAGGTAAATACATTTGTGGCAGTAGAAGCTGAAAAAGCAGAAATAATGGAGAGACTGTAGTTTAAAAACGCAGTGACAGAGGCAAAGGTCGTGAGTTCTTCTGATTCTGATTTTCCAAAAAGACTTTTATTACCAGAGTCAGTGAACACAGCTCACAAACTAGGAACTTACTTTGTTGACAGAAGAATGAACCCCTCACTCTGTCTTAACAGAAGATTGAACCCCTCACTCTCTCCTGACAGAAGAATGAACCCCTTCCTCTCTCCTGACAGAAGAATGAACCCCTTCCTCTCTCCTGACAGAAGAATGAACCCCTCCCTCTCTCCTGACAGAAGAATGAACCCCTTCCTCTCTCCTGACAGAAGAATGAACCCCTCGCTCTCTGAAACGTGGCGTGTCTAAAACGCGGCGGGGCTTCTTCGTCTGTAATCACACAGCGGTTCAGAGAGTCGCTCGTTTGAACAGGGAGAATGTGCCGCTCTGATCTCAGTGGGGGGTTCATTCATTTCCTTCATCACTTGTGACATTAATGGCTCTTTCTGATGGTTCCTCGTGTTTCATAAGTGTCGTAGGAATAATAAAACGACACTGAACGATGGAGGTGGAGACGACGTCTGGAGTGGGTGACGTGGCTCAGTGGTAGAACATTTGCCCATACTCTCAGTGCATTATAATGTGTCTTTGGGGCCAACAGTTTCACGTTTGTCTGAGTGTAAAGTCTTTCAAACTCTGATTTTAACTTTTACGTCTGCACTTTTTCATTTTTCAGTTACAGTTTAGTTTCTGCTGAAATGTAAAAATATCTGTTCTTAGATCATTTGTGGCAGTGCATTTTAATGAACATGATACTCGCTGTGTTCGCTCTTACAAATCCATCTCTTCATTCGAGCACAGGGCGGGACACTTGAGGAAGGACGGGGCGAGTGTCTTGCCTGAGAGCACAACAACAACATGCACTGGGGCCTCTGCTCCACTGAGACACTCCCATCAGAGGAATAACCAAGACTCCTCCTGCCCAGCTTCAAAAACCAGACGAGAAGGAAAAGTCTGAGCGTTTTATGTCCTGTCCAATAAAAACACAGAGAGAAGAGACACCGGTGTAGTTCAGGAAGTACTGACAAAAGTACTGACAAAAGTACAGACAAAAGTACAGACAAAAGTACAGACAAAAGTACTGACAAAAGTACTGAAAATCAGAGACTAATAATCGTGAAACGAGATGCACTTGAGCAGGGCCTGATGTTTAAAAAGTCGTCTTCACACGACAGAAATTAAGCTTTAAAATGATCTAGACACAGATTATTTCAGTGAAGACAGAGTGACCCGACTGGGCGACGGGGGAATCACACGTGTGTATTTAATGTTGAAGATCAATCTTTTGTCTAAATAAAGCGTGTTTTATTTGTTCTATTTTTTTTTATCATAGCAGTATTTAAATCTGTCTCTCTCGTCTCTCTCAGGTTTTTTCATTTTTATTCCTGCTCGACTTTTTCAGAGGTGAAGCTCAGCCAATCAGAGCCCTGCTTTCAGCGCTACTGAAGAGAAGTACAAATATATATTATTATCTGCAGACTACACACGATGATAAACGGCATTTATAATTTACTCTGGAGGAAAACAAAATTGACTTATTTACAAAGAAAAAATATGATGTACTGTGTGTATTCACTGTGTGGACAAAGGAAAAGTCCCACACTCTAATCTTAGTTTGTTCTTTATCTGTGATCATGGCTCATTCTGTGTCATTGTTTCTCTTCTGTCACAGATTTATTTCCCTCCAGTGCTGCTTTACTTCTTCTTCAGATGTTTCCCTGATGATGGTCGAGTCGCTGCTCAAAGCTTCTCCAGCTCAAAGATCTTCTCTGGGTGAAGGTCTGACTCTGTGGAGGCTCCATGTGTGAAAATGATTCTCCTGAACCTCTGTCACTGAGCCTCATGAATAAAAGAAAATCCACTGATGGAATAACCTGGTCCTTCAGTATCTTCAGGAGTCAGCTGACCTCAGGCTGTGAGCTGCTGGACATAGACCTGACTCGTACCTACAGGCTCAGACCGGTTTGAGCAGTTAAATCCAGGTGGAGACTTTTTTTTTTTGACCAGACAGTGAATATAACAATAAACACGACTCCAGCTGGTCCGTCTCCAACTGGGACAATTCTGAAAAAATGTAAAGATCATTTTTGCCAGTTTATGTGACCCGTTTCTGCCACTTACAGAATGAGAATTAGAAATCAAACCTCTACATTTTGTCAGTCCTGCATTTACAGTTTACTCTTTTGGGAAACATGTTCTTACAGCTGCCGACCTTGAATGGAACTTGAAAAAACCAGGACGGCTTCTGTTACTCACCGTCTCCTCAGATCCTCTCATTTCAACATGGCCGACACCACACCGTGTTATTGTTTGCTCCACTCGTGCCTCCACCCGCGGGCGGGGGTGTGAGCGTTTGATCCAAAGGGCAGCTCCATCCACCGCCGCCGTGGGAATAACAGCGTGAGGGAGATCGGACAGAAAAGACTGAAAAGGCACCAAAGAGGAGACCGAAGACGACGAGGGAAGGACACGAGGAGACAGCTGTAGTGTGTGGAGTTTAAAAACACAGTGGAGCATGTTCTGTATTGTCACATCACAAGGGGGAATTTTGTAAGAAAGTGAATTGTACATAATATAGAAGGATCTTTAAACTATAACCCAGAAGTCCCTTGTATTTGGCTCTTTGTGCAGGGACAGGACGAACAGACGACTGTCGTAAGGTTCAGGCTGATGAACCAAAAAAGCAGAACTCGAGAAGGTTTAACAGTGTTTCATTACAAAGTGAATATTAAACACACAAATGATGGTAGATCGGGCGAGGAGCAGGGAGTGAAGTGCAGGGGCAGGAGGAGGAGGTGCCGGAGCGGGGAGCAGAGGGCGTGACGTGGAGACGGAGAAACGAGCGGACGGTACCGGGACGAGGAGGCAGGGTCAGGAACGGAGCCAGAGACGAGGAGCAGGGATGATCCAGGGAGCAGGAGTCGGAGCAGGGAGCGAGGTGCGAGCCAGGGTCCAGAGCGTGAGACGTGGAGACAAGGACAGGAAAACAGACAATACCGGAACAGGGAGGCAGGGTCAGGAACGGAGACGAAGGAGCTGGGACGTCCCGAGAGCAGGAATGTGAGAGAGAAGCAAAAATCAGATCAAAAAGGTAACAAACATTCACAAAGCTGAGCAGGAGGAGTCATGTTTGACACGCAGACGATCTGACACCGAGTCTTAGGTCCTGGCTCCTCTCAGGTGGGGTTGATTGATGGATTACAGGTGCACGTGGGAGGAGCCAGGAACTCCGCCCAGCTCCAGACTCAGGCAGGTGAAGGAGGGAAAGGAGCAACACAGGAGGCAAAACGGAGCAAGAAAACGAGGATCATGATGACAGAAAACACGATGATGATGATGATGATGATGTTGGACACGTTCAGTCTCAGTAAACGTGGACGTGTTTTCTTTAGAGGGTATGTTCAGATAAGGTGGACGGCTGAAGCTGCTCTGTTCTGCCTCTCTCATGTGAGTGAGTTTGATTATTTTTTCTTGCATTAGTGTCTGTGATCGTGCTCAGCTCTGCTCAGGGTGATGTGTGTAATTAAGGATAATGGTGCATAAATTACTGGCATTAAAGACGATCACAGATTTTTTTTCCCCCAAAGGGCACGGGACCATTTATCTAAAATCAAAAGCATTATCTATACACTGAATTTACACACATAATAAAATGCATTATTATTACTCAATAACACACTTTACATTTGTGCAGAAAAAACTACTCGTTAGTTACATCAGGAGAAGCTGTGAACTGATTCATCTGAACAAGACACGTTTATATGTACAGCACAATTTATACATCAAATCATTCAAAGTGTTTTAGAGAGAAGAAAGAAAGACACAAAAATCACAAAACAACAAATCAAAACATAGATAATTATCACAGCAGAATAAAAACATTCAGTTATATTCACTCTGAGCCTGGATTTAAACACTGTCAAAGTACAGGCCTGTCTCACATGTTAAGTCCTGGTGTAGACCTGGTTTAGTCCTGGTTTAGTCCCAGTTTAGTCCCGGTTCAGTCCTGGTTTAGTCCTGGTTTAGTCCTGGTTTAGTCCTGGTTAAGTCCTGGTTTTAACCCGGTTTAGTCCCGGTTTAGTCCTGGTTTAGTCCCGGTTTAGTCCCGGTTTAGTCCTGGTTTTAACCCGGTTTAGTCCCGGTTCAGTCCCGGTTCAGTCCTGGTTTAGTCCCAGTTTAGTCCCGGTTCTAGACCTGACACAGATCCAGTCTCATGGACCGACAGCTGCAGATGTTTCCAGGACTTATATGTTTCTATTTACAGACAGAGTCCAAGTCTGAAGAGCCAGAGCCGCTCAACTGAGGGACAGAGATCTCCTCCTCTCCTCCCTCCTCTCCTCCCACTCGTCCTCCTCCTCTCCTCCCACTCTCACACTCGTCCTCTCTCCTCCCTCCTCTCCTCTTTAACCTCCTCCTCCTCTCTCTTCCCTCCCTCTCTCCTCCCTCTCTCACACTCCTCCTCTCTCCCTCCTCTCCTCCCACTCTCCCACTCATCCTCTCTCCTCCCTCCTCTCTCCTCCCTCCTCTCCTCTTTAACCTCCTCCTCTCTTCCCTCCCTCTTCTCCTCCCTCTCCTCTCTCCTCCCTCTCTCACACTCGTCCTCTCTCACACTCCTCTTCCCTCCCTCTTTCTCTCTCTCTCTCTCCTCTCTCTCCTCCTCTCCTCCCTCTCTCCCCCTCCTCTCTCTCCGTCTGTCCGTTTTCCTCTGGGTCATTAGTCGATTACACGTCCATCAGACTGAATTAAACACGGCGGCAGCGTCTAAAGGACGAGCGGCAATTTTATCGTTTAACTCATGTGACCCGTGCGACGCAGTGACTCTGTAGTTCTGTCCAGCAGAGAAAATAACTCGGGTTGTAGTTTGTGTACTTGTGTACTTTGTGCACTTGTGTACTTTGTGCATTTGTGTACTTTGTGCACTTGTGTACTTTGTGCACTTGTGTACTTTGTGCATTTGTGCACTTGTGTACTTTGTGTACTTGTGTACTTTATGTACTTGTGTACTTTGTAGTACATAAAAATGCTGTATATTTCAGTCATTTCTGGAGCTCAGGCTGGTTAAAGATCATCTCCACCAGACGAGCGTCGTCTCGGGGTTTTTAGTTTAAAGATCCACACGTCCTGGAAAACCTGGAATATTATTATTATATAATTGTCCTGTTCAGACAAGGGATTTTCAAGTATCAGCACTTTTAATCTATGAAAAGACTGACTCTTAGTTTTACTTGACAAAAATATGTCATGATTGTTAAGTTTTTCCCAGAATGTGACAGTGATTAAAGCTCAGGGGGTTCAGTCCAAGATGTTTTTTTAAATTGATAAATCTCCCCTGTCGACAAATCCAGGGAGACTAGTCCATATGTTTATTACTTCACGGCTGGACTTTTGTAATTCTTTGTATGTTGGTCTTGACGTCCTCCATCCGCCGTCTGCAGCTGGTACAGAACGCTCCTTCTGTCTGGTAAAAGACGTTCTGAACATAACTCCTGAGCTACAGAGTCTTCACTGGCTCCCGGTGTCTTTTAGAATTACATTTAAAATCTTGTTTCTTGTCTTTAAAGCGTTAAATGGTCTGGTCCGGTGTATTTGTCCAAACTGTTTCTGGGTTTGCTCCTGTAAGAGCCTGAGGTCCTGGGACCAGTTACTTCTAAACTGTCCCCGGTCGACACTGAAAACCCGGGGACAGAGCATCTGCTGTGGCTGGTCCCAAACTGTGGAACAGTCGTCCCTTGAGGATTCGGTGTCTGACATCGACAGTTTTAAGTCTCTGTTAAAATCTCACCTTTTTACTCTGACTTTTGAGACGAGCTGAGACATTATTATTTATTTAGTTATTGTTGCTATAATGTTGTATACTGTGGTTTTACTGTTGTTATTTTATGTGTTATATTGTACAACACTTTGGGCAGTGGCGACTGTATTTTAAATGTGCTTTATAAATAAACTTGACCTTGACCTTGACAAAACTCACCAGAAACATTTGAAACCTGATATTTCACACTGGGGGCACAAAGATTTCAGTTTTCAAAGACAGTTTCCCCACGAGACTCGAGGCTCCACATAAAACAAGATGAGATTTTTAACTCTCAGTTCGGCCTCAGATGCTCGTCTGCTCCAGCTGCTCTTTGTCCAGTTTTAAACGAGACTTAGTATTAAAAAAATGACTTTTTGGAGCAAAGTTAGTGTTTTTCCTTCTCATTTCCTTCCTCAAAGTTGTATTTAGAGTCAGTCTGTTTGAGGAATCGTTTTATTCCTGTTTTCAAGACGTCGTTGTACTTACTTCACTCTCCAGTTCTTTTATTTTCTTAACCTGTGACACTTGTAGGATTCAGCAGCGTCGCAGAGTCGTTTTGGCACAAAACTCTGCGTCTCGTTAGTTTGAAGCACATGGATCAGACAGAAGCAGCGGCTCTTTGTCACATGACGTCAGCTCCCTCTGAAAACCGCCATTTAACAAAGAGGAAGTGATTTGTTTCATTTATTCAGTCGTTACAGATCAATTCAAAATGTCCAAATACAACATAACAGTGTCATAGATTATAACAAACCTGTGACACAAACACAATGTGTCAGCTTTAAGGTTCAAGTTATTTTTTCTACTCGTTTATGGCCCGAGGTCTTCAGTTCCTTTGTTTGTTTTTGTCACTGTTTCTTGTGTTTATCCCTGAATTTGTCGACTTTCCCCAGAATCCTGCCGGTCGGATGTGATCGGAGGACGGTTCTTCAGCCTCGTCCTGGGGTCAACTTCAGCCTCCCTCCATTTAAGAAGACACCTGTTCAGGGGACACACCTGTTCAGGGGACACACCTGTTCAGGGGACACACCTGTTCAGGGGGACACACCTGTTCAGAGGGACACACCTGTTCAGGGGGACACACCTGTTCAGGGACACACCTGTTCAGAGGGACACACCTGTTCAGGGACACACCTGTTCAGGGGACACCTGTTTCAGGGGGACACACCTGTTCAGGGGGGACACACCTGTTCAGAGGGACACACCTGTTCAGGGGGACACACCTGTTCAGAGGGGACACACCTGTTCAGGGGGACACACCTGTTCGGGGGACACACCTGTTCGGGGGGACACACCTGTTTCGGGACACACCTGTTCAGGGGGGACACACCTGTTCGGGGGGACACACCTGTTCGGGGGGACACACCTGTTCGGGACACACCTGTTCAGGGGGACACACCTGTTCGGGGGGGACACACCTGTTCAGGGGGACACACCTGTTTGGGGGACACACCTGTTGGGGGACACACCTGTTCGGGGGACACACCTGTTTGGGGGACACACCTGTTCAGGGGGACACACCTGTTCAAGGGGACACACCTGTTCAGGGGGACACACCTGTTCAGAGGGACACACCTGTTCAGGAGGACACACCTGTTCGGGGGGACACACCTGTTCGGGGGGACACACCTGTTCAGGGGACACACCTGTTCAGGGGACACACCTGTTCAGGGGACACACCTGTTCAGGGGGGACACACCTGTTCAGGGGGGGACACACCTGTTCGGGACACACCTGTTCAGGGGGACACACCTGTTCAGGGGGGACACACCTGTTCAGGGGGACACACCTGTTCAGGGGGACACACCTGTTCGGGGACACACCTGTTCAGGGGGACACACCTGTTCAGGGGGGGACACACCCTGTTCGGGGACACACCTGTTCAGGGGGGACACACCTGTTCGGGGACACACCTGTTCGGGGGGGGACACACCTGTTCGGGGGACACACCTGTTCAGGGGGACACACCTGTTCGGGACACACCTGTTCAGGGGGACACCTGTTCGGGGGGACACACCTGTTCAGGGGGACACCTGTTCGGGGGGACACACCTGTTCGGGGACACACACCTATTCGGGGGGGACACCTGTTCAGAGGGACACACCTGTTCGGGGGGACACACCTGTTCGGGGGGACACACCTGTTCGGGGGGACACCTGTTCAGAGGGACACACCTGTTCAGGGGACACACCTGTTTGTTGGACACCTGTTGGTCTGGAGTGGACAGTCTTTCACTCTGTCTCTTGAGGACGGGTCACTTCAGGGGCAGTGACTTTAATGTGAGACACTTTGTCGTCAGCTCTGACTCTGTTTGTTACTGTAGAGTTTGTATTTTTGTACTTTTACATTTTTGTTTAAACCTTTATATATATTTAGTCCATTTTGTTTGGTTTACTCTCCCTGTTCATTAAATTACTTCTTAACTGATCATTTTCCATCCTGTTTTTTTTTTTTTCTTACTTCCCCGTCCCCACACGAGCAGCGTCGTAACTTACTCTTTTGTTTCTTTTTTTCTTTCACAGTTATTTAAAACAAACTGAATCTGTGAGTTACGTGTTATGGATGCACCACACACCGTGGAGGGTCACCGGTTTGAGTCCCGGCTCTGGCTCTCTGGACGTGTCTCTGTGGATCTTCTGTCTTTTTTGAGCCTCCCAAAATGTAAAAGTCAAAACACACTTGTCTCTAACTCTGTAACTCATGTTGTTTGTAATATTCTTCATAACTGCAGAACGACGGTTAAAATGAGTTTGTATTTCTTCCACGTCTAGGATCATAATCGTTCCCAGCGGCTAATTGAAAGATTGGATGCTTTATAATGGCAGTTTTGTACCGATCACAATGAAAACCATCCTGTTATATGGTACGAAAGGGAATAATGAAACACATTATGAAATATTTTATGTATTAGGGAAAAAATTGAAGTTTAAAAGTTTGATAATTTTAGAAAGAAAGTTTGTCACATACAGCTGCATTGTTACATTCTGTTTTTCTCTTCTCACATCATTTTTTTTGGCCCAAAATAATAAATAAATAAAGTTTTTTTCATGGAGGATGTTTTTATAAAATGAAGCTCGAGGCCGGAGCAGGAACAGGGACGATTTGGAGCCGAGTTCTACATTAGGAATTCTGACCACGAGTGTCATAGCAACCAAAGAGCCAATCCAGAGCCAGGATGTTGAAGGTAACGCCCACACTGTCAATCAAACCTGTTGCTAACGCTAACAGAGCGACGTCGGGGAAAGAAGGACCTGATGTGTCTGTTATTAATGTTCATATGTTGAAAATGAGTCTGTCAAAATGAGTCTGACAGCAGCAGCTACAGAGAGAGAGACACAGTTTGTCAAAAAAAATAAAAACAAAATGAGAGAAAAAAAAAACAAAAAAAAAACATCCAAATTAATTAAAAATAACAAAAAAATAAATAAATAAATAAAAACTCAATATAACAAAAAACAAAAACTCAGAATAAAAAAATATAAAAATAATTTTAAAAATAAAAATAACTCAAAAAATTAATTCAAAAAAACAAAAAAACAACTAAAAATAACTCAAAAAAAAAAAAATTAACTCAATAACAAAATACATAAATAAATAAAATAACTGAAAAATAAACTCAAAATAACTTTTTTATTTATTTATTTTAATTGATAAAGTAAAAAAAAAAAAAAAAAGAATCCCAGGATCATGTAGAGGGTTAATACAGACATTTAAGACCAAAATGAGTCTGACAGCAGCAGAGACAGAGCGACAGACACAGTTTTCAGTGTAAAGTGAATTGGAGCCAGAGTCGATGGAGCGGGAGGCGTGCCCATGATCACTTCCTGGTTGGAACACAGTTAGCCGTTAGCTTTGTCCCTTTATATGTACAGTCTATGGTTTAATCTTCCACAGGCGTAAAGCGTGTCTGTCTCATGGAGAATGTTCAGACGTGTTTTTAACTTTATATTTCCACTGAATCATGCAGTTGATTTTCCACCTTCAGAAAGTTCTATCCTGTCATTTCTGTCAGAACTATCATAAGATTTCTATACCTGAATGTCAAAACACATTTTTAAAGAAACTGTACTTCTCAGAGCAAACACATGTAACTGAGTAAATGTAACTGTACTCTGGTTGTTTCCTTCTGAAATCCTCCATCTCTCCTTGATGTACAAACCTGCAGATGATTCCTCTGGAGTGAACACTGCAGGATTCATGGAATATTTAGTCTGACGTCTGAGCGGCAGCAGTAAAGACAGGCCTGTCCCGCTCACTCACTCACATAAATTCACTCAGGATGGATCACCTCTCGGAGAAACGCTCCGTAAACATCCCGGGACACACTGACATAGGAAGGACGTGGAAACACTCTGAGAATGACGTGAATCAATAGATTGAATTAAAGGCAGAATTTATGGTGGTTACACTTTGACACAACCATCTGCAGTTTGTTTTATGAGGTTTTTAGGGCATATCGCTGAGCAGCTGATGCACTGTACGTGAGATATGATGTAATATAATTTAAATTTAAATTTTTACCCACATGTACATTTAAATTGCTTGATTATGATTGAATTGATTAGACGACTGGTGTCCTGGCAAATCCAGAATATTTCTCTGTATTTTTTATACAGCCATGTTTGTTTCGATATGAATGGACCATACTTGTCCCTGATTGGCTAATCCACCTGTCAATCACACCCATCTGAACAGGGAGATTCATCTGTGACTCACACATCTGTACAGCACTGAAGAAGTGCACGTTCTGGATCCTCAGACAATAATAATGGAGCTTAAAACATGAAGATGAAAACATGACACAGGTTATGCAACACCGCACAAAAACATCACCGACTCCATCAAACCCGGAGTGTCCAGCCTCCCCCAAACCTCAGAGTCTAGACACGATCAGCCTTTACACAGACTCACAGCTGTGTAGGACCCTGAGGCCACCAGAGGGCCCCCAAGAGCCCACACATTTACACTGAAAATAATGACTGGAAAGTTTTTTAAGATCATGTGTTTGTTCTTAAAAAAAAAAACAGCCGTGTGAATGATCCACAAGGCTCGTTTTTACAATAAGAATAATGGGTTAGTTTAGTGTTGGTCATTATTTCCTCATATTTCAACACAAATTGTGAAATAAGAGAGAATCAGTGAGTTTAGTGTACGGAGAACATCGTGATCAAGACACTGTTCAGCTTTATTTACGACTGAGAGGCTCTTGTCTATTTTAGTTTTTTTATGCTGGACTTGGGCTTTTCATTGTTGTCCATAATTACTCCTAAGAGTTTATTCTTAAACACATTTTCAGTTTGTACAGGCTCAATCATATGTGTAATTCTGGGTTAGTTTTGTGGTCACCAAAGGTCATTACTTTAGTTTTGTTCTGAGATTTAATGAGTTTTATTGCATCCATCCATTGTTTTATTTTATTTAGCACCACATTCACAGTGTCTACAAGCTCTACTATAAACTCTTAGTGTGATCAGCAAAGAGAATTAGTTGTAATGATTGTGATACATTAAATATATAATTTATATACAGTAGAGATTGAAAAGCATGGGCCCCAACACTGACCCTTGGGGGACACCACAATGCAAAGATATTCAGATGAGTATTCTCCCATTTTTAACATACTGAACTCTTCCAGTCCTCAGCTCCTCCTCAGATTTCGATCATAATCTTCACAGGAGAAACACCAGTCCACTTCAGGTTAGATGATTTTACTCAAACGTGGGTCACTCTTAAAACACCAGACTGACATGTTGTAGGACTCGTCTCGCTGGCAGTTTTCAGACTAGATTCTTAAGCATAATCGAGTTTAATGAGCCAGTTTTGAGAGGCTCTTAAATGTGAACTGATTCCAACGATTGAGCTAAATCTTTCAAGTTGTTGATTTTATTTTTACAGACTCGACAAATCCTTTTGAGACTCTGTAAGGAACTTTTTTTAAACCTGACAGCTGATCCAAAATGGGAATGGAAGTAATTTGCCGTCTCATTTCTCCAGCTTTTATCCAGACTTGTAATCACTGGCTCTGACTAAACACGAGATCAGTGGAGGACGGCGGCTTTAATTACAAACTGTGCTGAAATCGTCCCAACAGCAGCTGCAGCCACAGTCCGGGTCACACTGGTGAACTCTGCGAACAAAACCAGGGATTTAAACCAGCGACTTCTATTCACAAAATGTCCTACTTGAATAAGGAAGAAGAGGAGAGATGCCAGGCTCAGATTTCAGGCTCAGATTGTGCAGCTCGATTGTCCGACTGAAGCTTCACTTCTTCTGTGACATTTCAGAAAATAAATCATTTAATGGTGTTTGTCTGACAGGTAAAGTTCACAGTCACTCAAGTTTATTGTAAAAAGATTGATTTACTCCTGAGGAAATGAAATACTTGCTTAGAGGGATGGCAGTGGAGCAGTCGGTAAGTTATAACCCTCCATCCAGAAGCTCACAGGTTTGAATTTTGAAGTACATGCTGCGCGATAGAAACTCGGGTAATTATCTTAAAAACCTCAGAATAAAAAGGTAAAAATAACACCAATCTCAGTCTAAGTGATTTTCAATTTGAGTTGGCACAAATATTAAATTGCAGACGGCAGTTATTTAGATAATAGAAAGTGTGAGTTCACACACGAGAGAATCCGGCCGTGCTCCCGCTTTTACCATTCTGAACAAAAACATATTGAATTTTAAATATATATTGTAAATCATGCAGAGAGAGCTTTCTTCACATGTTGTTCCTCTTTCACTTTTTTGTGTTTGTAGAAGATTTCTACCTGGAGTCGCTGGTCTTCTAGAGCCGCAAGTACTGCACAATCTAAAACGACCAATTTGTTCTCCTTGGCCAATAAGCCCTCTCAACCTGTGGAGATCCAACATGGACCTTCAACAGATCTAAGACCTAAAAACCAGGACAACGGGGGGTCTGAACCCAGAAGGAAAGGTGTAACTATTCCTTACACAGCGGGGGTGTCAGAAAAACTTCAGAGAATTTTCAGACAGTTTGAGATTCTCGTCTATTTCAAACCTACAAACACTTTAAGAAAAAACTGGTTCAACCAAAGGACAAAATCCCGAGACATGAACAAAGTAATGAGTCGACTCCATCAGAGAAGTGAAGAGAGCAGAGAGAAACTAAACAGACTCTTCATAAAGGAATGAACCAACACGAGAGAGAGCAGCTCAGGACCACAGTCTGCTGTACATCTACATCTCAAAGACACTAACTTCTTCTTTGGCTCAGATCTGAACCTCACTCTCTTCAGAAAAAAGAAATGGTTTGAGATGGGAGTTAAAGAAACAGTATTTGTTAGTAAAGACAGTCCTTCTTTGAACAGACATTAGAACCATAGACATAATCCACCCCCATTTATAACTCCATCTTCAGACTCAAAACAAAGAAAACAGCAGTACTCTCCAGGATGTCAGTAGATGTGAAATCACTCATTAGGTGATTTAGGTGATCATGATTATGCTAAGTATGAGGCACAGTGCTCACACAGAGTTTTTACTGGTGTTTATTAATGTGCATTGTCCCTTTTAAATAAATAAAAATAAATAAATAGACGTAGCCAACAAACAGAAACTGTAAACAAAAAGCGTTTTTAGTTTCAGTGTCGTTAGCACCTCCTTCAGACAGATATAAGTCAGTGTCCAGCAGGAATCTGACCAGAACAGAAGAAGAGACTGGGACGAGCAGCAACTTTTTGTCCAGTTGACAGATTTTATATTTTCTTTTACTTTATTTTAAACAGGTGATTTACAACTTTCAAAAAACACCTTAAATACTCTACTAATCAATGGTACATTTTGCATTTTTTTAAGCCCTCAAAGTCACCTCACAAACGTAAAAAAAACCAAAACAATTTGACAAGGCAATACAAAAATATTAAAACCAAAGTGGCTAAAATCCTGCAGAGTTTAAAGGTTTAGATGCATTTACAAAAACACTGGAACAGGTGAGTTTTCAGACAGGATTTAAACTAGCGAAAAGAATCTTTAAATAATCTAATCTATAAATCGTTCAAGCACAGCCGTTCTTGTACGCTTTCTCCTTCATTGCCCTGCTTATTTATTTATTTTTCTTCGACTTTTCCTAGTACGCACTAGCTTCAATTCCACTAATGCTTTTCAGAGCCAAAGGCCTGATTCATTACGACAGTAAATCTCCGAGTGGCTCGAGAGAAGAGCAGAGCCCGATGTCCAATCGTGAGGCTTCATTCAAACAGGGAGCAGTGAAAATCATCAAAATCCTTTGTAGAAAGTACAGAACAAGTCTGACTGTGGCTGGGGAAAGGCCCTGGACCCAATGTTCTTTGTGTCTGAGCAAAATCTGTCTGCTCCAGTGTAAGGCAAGTTTATTTGTACAGCACAGATCATACACGAGGTCAAAGAGCTTTACAGAATAAGAAAGACGTTAAAATCACACAAATCAAACATGAATAATCACAAATAATCATCAGAAAGTTAAACATTAAAATATTAAAACAGAAGAGCACAGATTAAAAACCTTTAAAAACCAGGACACGTGTGTGAAGTACTTCACCTGACACAGACACATGTGTGAAGTACTTCCTGGTTCTGGTCAGACCCGAGCAGCAGAGTTCTGGATGTTCTGTTCTGTCTTAAGGCTCGTGAGTAAGTGAGAAGTACTTTAGCACCTTAAAGTAAAGTACATGTGAGAGACACATGTATTTGGTTTAAGGCATGGGTCAGCGACCGTTAACCCCCAAAGAGCCATTCGGTTTTCAAGGGAAAAAAAACACAGGGAGCTGCAAATACTTTTTGAACATCTAAAATGAAAATAACACTGCAGATATTGTTTCTTTTTTTTTATTTTTTATTTTTTTTTAGATTTGCACTTTGTACAAACACCGACAGTCTGCTGCTTATAAAATCCTGAGGTGCTACAGAGACTCCTCCTCTGACCCTCTGCACAGAGTCTGTAAATCTGAGCTGACGTCACTTTCCTCACAGGACTGAGCTGTCGTCTGTGAGGCGTGAGCGCTCTGTGTTTTTTTGGCGGCTTATTATTTATTTGGCGGCTTTTGGTGCTTATTTTGAGCAACGAAAAATAATAAAATATTATTTTATTTTAATATTTCAAGATCACAATAACCTTCCAATTTAGAACTACAATTAAAAAAAAACAACTAACACAAATAAAATACACTTCAATGAAATACTTATAATTTATTTTCCCAAACCACGCGGAGCCACAGTTTGAGGATGAAAGAGTCACATGTGGCTCCGGGGCCGCGGGGCCGACCCCTGGAGCAGCTCCTGGAAATGAAATTCATAGAGTGATGGGACACACGAGGACAGCCCTAAAACATATTTGGAGAAATACTCTATATCCAACAGAAGTCAGGCATATTTCTGCTGCGGCTTTGACAAACGTTTATGTGAAATCCAGTTCTCCATTTTCCTTGGATATTCATATGTGCTTTTTTGTGTAACACTGTGAAAAATGTCTTTATTTCCTATTTCTTTGATACCTGCTCACACATGCATCAGCACAACATCAAACATGTTCATCCACAGAGTAAAATCAAACCTGAGTCGAGTAATGAACCAAAAGTGTACAAAATATACACAAACTAAACAATTATCCAAGTGTCACCAAACCTGGGGGATTGTTGTATTCACCACAACATGCAAAAAAAACAATTAGACCAACTTCATATTCTATCTACAGAGAAAGAAATGACTTTATGCAAAGTTCTAGAAAATGAACATAAACAGCAGGATAATGAGACTGACATAAGGAACTTTGGTTCTGTGAATCACAAAAGTAAAGTGCAAAGTGAAAATGAACAGATATTATTTAGGTCACTCCTAGGAGCCTTGTGTATAATGCACAGAGTTGCTGGTTCAATGCCGTAGTCTACACCAGTATAAGTCAGACACAAAGGAAATAGGATAAAGGGCAAACTCTGGGCAGCTGAAGGAAAATGGCATGTTGGGCAGTGCCATGTACAGTATGTCTCACTTCTGACTGTCAGTGAAAAAAGATAAAATAAATACAACTGAATTTCTATTGTGCAATGATAAGAGGAACTTAGGATTCACAACTGAGTCACTCCAGCAGAAAACTCACATGAGCAGACCCGTGTCTGCAGTGACCAGGTCAAAATGATGTTTTGTTCCTAAACTCAACATCATCCTCAATCAATGAGATTAAACACAACAGCTTTTTGAAGAAGAAATATAAGGATTGTTTTCAGATCTGAAGAAAGTCTGGTGTTACATGTCCTCATTTACAGGCTACAGACTGAGTTCAAACAAAACCGTGTTTAAAGCACAACCTCGACTCTGGTTCA
>JAIEZT010000441.1:17882190-17954690 GCA_019594935.1 Periophthalmus modestus | reverse complement strand
TGAATAATGACCTGCTGCAGTCCTTTGAGCTGCAGCAGTGCAACATAAATCCCATCCTATATTTTTTATTATTTCTCACCATCACAAAGCATTTATTTGGATGTATTTATGCTCCTGGATACGGTGTCACTTTTATCCAGCTCACCAAAGCTGAGACGTAGTAGTGAGCAGAGTATTCATGGGCTTAGATCGAAGATAACCAAATAACATGGAGCACAGTGCAGGGCTGGAGAGCTGCAGCTGTTTGTCCACATGGGGCTGCCTGTTGAATGTAAATGGGATGAATGTGCCGAGTGTCCTCATTTGACTGCACTTTAGTCTCTATTAAATGTACAGACTCCAAGACGGAAACTCTGCAGGAAGAAGACATGACTCCAAAAGAAACAGAAAAAAGCTAGTTTACAGTTTTTAAAAGCACAGGGACAAAGAGCTTAACTTTTGGAGACACGTCCTTTGATCTGACAAAAGTAAAACTGAACTGTTTGGCCATAATGAGATTTGTTATGTTTGTAGAAAAAAGCAGGAAGATTTCAGCCTGAGAACACCATCCCAACTGTGAAGTATGGGGGAGGCTGCATCATGTCGTGGGGTTGTTCTGCTGCAGGAGGGACTGGTGCACTTCACAAAACAAATGATGAAAGGACATTATCTGGAAATACTGAAGCAACATCTCAAGACATCCACCGGGAAGTTAAAGCTTGGGCAGAAATAGGTCTTGAAATGCACAGTGACCTGAAGCATACGGCCAAACTGGTAACAAAGTGGCTTAAGGATAACAAAGTGGCTTACGGATAACAAAGTGCCTTAAGGATAACAAAGTGGCTTAAGGATAACAAAGTGCCATAAGGATAATGTAACCCGCATTTCCTAAAGCTTTTATTGTGAAGCCACTTCCCGTTGCTGCGGTCCCTTTACCTTTAAGTCACGTGGTCACAGCAGGTCACTACCTGTCTCCTCCTCTGCTCCTCACTGTGGCGTGGTTGGCATTTCGAATACACTGGGATTGCAAACTACAACATACTTCTTACTTTAAACTCTCCTCTTCTCGACGTTTTTTTCTGGACTGAAAAGAGAACCTGGAACACATTCCACATTCTACACCTTGATGGCGAGCTACCCAACCCTGCGGTAGGACTAAATGAACTTATCCTGCTGCTGATCATTTTTTCCCCCCTTGGATTTATATAATTTCTCTGAACTCTGGATCAAAACCTGGGCATTGAATAATCACACTCACCACAACACCTATTCACTGCTTTACTGTCTGTTTTGTTTAATTTATTATTTGTGTACATTTCAATACATTTTTGCTTTAAAATTTCAATATGATTTGGTTGTCTTTATTCACACCCCAGGCTCCAAAAGAACCGATCTTCTGATGCTGCCTGTAGTAATCATACTGACCGTGGTCGTAGTCAAACTCCTAGCCTACAAGCGTTACAATAACAAAGTGCCTTAAGGATAACAAAGTGCCTTAAGGATAACAAAGTGCCTTAAGAATAACAAAGTGTCTTAAGGATAACAAAGTCACTGTTTTGGAGTGGCCATCACAAAGCCCTCTTGAAAATGTAAGTGCAGACCTGAAAAGGCCTGTGCAAGATGGCCACAAACTTTGCTCAGTTACACCAGTTCTATCTGGAGAAACGGGCCAAAGTTTCTGCCAACTATTGTGAAAATATATCCAAAACATTTGACCCAAATCATACAGTTTAACGGTAATGATACCAAATATTAAACAAATGTATGTAAACATCTGACTTTGAAGAAACTCATGAAAAATAGTTTTAAAAAATCATTCTTCCTTCAAATAGAAATAATTTTGCTAATCCTAATTGACCTAAAAAGGAAGTGTCGTCTGATTTCATGTCAGTGAGAAACAAAAGTATTTTAAATATGTTTGTGTATGTAAACTTTTGGTTTCAACTGAATATGAAAATTAACAAGTAAACATTAGCATAACATCCACGTTATTCATTTACTAACCCTCCAAACATTATAGGCTGCTCCCAAGGACCCTTCAGCCGCCCCCTGAAACCGATGAAATATCCACCACACTACAACAATAATCAAATATATACATGTTATAAATTCTCTAAGTTCATACCGTGTTTTTAGTTGAAACTCTTCATAAACTGTGTTATCTTTAGATGCTGCTGCTTTACATGTGCAGGTCGTGTCTGTCATAATGTTCGGGCAGGCGGGACCAAAAAATGCAGAACTCGGGGAAAGTTTACAGTGTTTATTTATAGAAAGTGAATCAACAGGCAAATGACAGTAGATCGGACAAGGAGCAGGGAGCGAACCAGGGTCCAGGGGCGAGACGTGAAGTGCTGAGACGAACATTAGGAAGACAGTACCGGAGCAGAGAGGCAGGGTCAGGAACAGAGACTGAGGCGAGGGAGCTGAGTCGGTCCAGGGAACGGACTGTTGACACGCAGACGATCTGACACCGAGTGTAGAATCCTGGCTCCTCTTATCCCCAGCAGATGATGAGATGATTGTCTCCAGGTGAGCACGGGAGGAGCCAGGAACTCCGCCCAGCTCCAGACAGGTGAGGGAGGGAGGGACCACACACAAGGCGGGACAGACGGGGATCATGACAGTGTCTTATAGTTTGTGTACCTGTTTTTGCCAAATCATATGGTAAATAGTCACATTTTTATATATCGCTTTTCTACCTTTCAAGGCACTCAAAACGCTTTACAACAAGGAACCAGTCACCCATTCACACACACATTCACACACCGGTGTACGCAGACACTGGGGGCGAGGCGGGTTAAGTGTCTTGCCCAAGGACACAACGACAGCATTCATCTGTGAGGGTTGGAATTGCACCGCCAACCTTTAAGTCAGTGGATCTAACCACTCAACCAATGATGTTTATGTAGAGAGCGGGATTTGAACCGCAAACCTTCGGGTCAGTGGACAAACACGCCACCTACTGAGCCACTGACGCCACATATGAAGAAGTTTATCCCACCTGTTGTTTGATGGTTTCTCTAAGTCCCAGGTATGAGACGAGGTGTATGTTCCATCTTCCCGGTTCATACTCTTCTGTATCTCAATGGCTTCTCTGATGCAGTGGTGGTACTTGTTACTTTCAACACAAATGTTCCACCAGCTGTACCAGTTTCACATGTACATGATGTGTCGCCCCCTACTGTTTGATGCCTTCTCCAGGGTGAATAGTTGTATCCATCCTCTCAGTTCATTGTTGGAGCACTTTTCCATATTCCTTCCAGTATTGTGAGTCATGTATCGTGTTTTCTATCCAATTGTGACAGATCCTGTGATTTCCGACCTTATTTCACACGATGGTTCTCCTGTTAAAAAGCCTTTGGGCCCAAAAAATACAATTACTCTTCTGTCAGTTCTGTTAGTTCAAGTGCAAATACCAGTAGTTCCTGAAATATACAAACATTTGTATGTATGTATTCTGACTCACAGTGCAACAACAGATCTGAAGTACAACTGTCTTCTAAGTACAGTAAATTACTTGCAGACTGAGTAAATGTTGTACAAAAGTAATTACAGCTTTAGCGTGATTTAAAACAAAACAACCAGACGGTGCCTTCAGTCTCTAAAGAGCCAGACACCAGACGAAAACCATGCATTTTTCTCTTTCAGGCCAATTTAAAAGTGAATCTTAGTAAGAAAACACCTCAGTAAGTCCCATCCAACAGCCTGGGTGAAATACGTTATGGGATTGGGTCCTGAAGGAGTAAAAGTAAACACTAAGGATCAGAAACTGAGCACGAGAATTACTGCTAAAGACAGAAAGTTTGAAGGCGACATGGTTGGGAAAGGGAGATCTATAAAGTGGTCAAAGTTTCTGACAGTACAAAAGTGAAAAATGACATGCAAAATGAACTTTTATGAGCTTAACAATATTGTTTGTAAATGTTTCTATTATTTTCCTTTATATTACTATTCTCAGTGGTGTTGAGGTACTATAGTAGCCAAACTGCCAAACTGCGCCAGACAACCAGGAAATGTGGATGATGTGTCTTGCCAAAAGACATAACAACAGAACTTGGTCTAAGCGAGAATCGTCCCTCGTGTCGGGGGACCACTGCTCTAACCTCTGCTTTGGTGGACTGTAGACCATTGTGTTCTGCGTCCTGATTGGCTAATAGACTGTAGACCATTGTGTTCTGCGTCCTGATTGGCTGAGGGACTGTAGACCATTGTGTTCTGCGTCCTGATTGGCTGAGGGACTGTAGACCATTGTGTTCTGCATCCTGATTGGCTGAGGGACTATAGACCATTGTGTTCTGCGTCCTGATTGGCTGAGGGACTGTAGACCATTGTGTTCTGTGTCCTGATTGGCTAAGAGACTGTAGACCATTGTATTCTGCGTCCTGATTGGCTGAGGGACTGTAGACCATTGTGTTCTGCGTCCTGATTGGCTGAGGGACTGTAGACCATTGTCCATCAGTCTCCTCCGTGTCTCCTGTACAGTACAGAATGTGTCAGACAAATTTACATAAATGTTGGATCAGTGTGACTCTGAAGTGCTGTATGTTTGCAAGTTTTCTCCCCGACAAAACCCACAATGTCGATGAAACGTTCTGCACCGACAAAGGCACCGACGAAGGTTTGAACTTTGTGTTTAAACAAGAGAGAAATGTGAGAAAATGTTAATGTGTGAGAAAAGTGTATAAAGTGTGTGGTGAGGGGTTTTACAGCAAAACATATAGAATAATAAAGCTGTAAAAAATAAAGCTGATACTTCATGGATTTCAAATATTGCAGGTTATTTTTAGAACATAACCTTCACGAGGTACTTAAAAACCACAGTCCAGAGCAGTTGGAGCCTGCAGTCTGACAGTAAACAGGAGATGTGCATGTGTCATCTGCAGATTCTGTCATTTTATTTTTCATTTTCAGGTTGTTTTTGTTTTTTCACATGATTTTAGTGGTTGCCTCTCTTGTTGCCGAGAGCAACCACCACATGACTGTGCCGTCCAACCATGTTACAGGAGCAGGTATTGGTTTTATTTTGTCCATACTTTTATTATTTTTAACTCCTCTGTCACATAAGGACTGAGGTGTGACATACTTTGACAATAGCGGCAATAAATAATGAGACTTTTTTGCTTTAGAGGCAAATTTGAGTATTTTGCAGATTGGCAAATCCAGCTGCAGTTGTTGAGTGACAGCAGACGCAGTTTAGTAAATCTCCACCAATCCACCAGCCTCACCAACAGTGACGCACCAAAAATAATTCCTTTGCTTTATCTCCACTGCTGCCTGCACCTGTCTGTGGGAGGATTACTGCACATCCAGTGATGACAGCACCTAATTACTTTCAGTGCATTCACTCAATAGTCTCATACAGTAGGACACACTGGAGAGGGCCCACGCTGCACTGACAAAGAAAATCTACTTATGTCACCTCTTTGCTTTCAGATTTTCCATTGACAGCTGGTTATGTGGTTCAAGGTGAATAAAAGTTAATGCACAACATCTCAAGTTTCTTAAAGTAACATGTGCCGTGTAGTGATGGTGTAGTGGTGGTGTAGTGATGGTGTAGTGATGGTGTAGCGATGGTATAGTGGTGGTGTAGTGATGGTGTAGTGATGGTGCAGTGATGGTGTAGTGATGGTGTAGTGATGGTGTAGTGATGGTGTAGTGATGGTGCAGTGGTGGTGTAGTGATGGTGTAGTGATGGTGTAGTGATGGTGCAGTGGTGGTGTAGTGATGGTGTAGTGATGGTGTAGTGATGGTGCAGTGATGGTGTAGTGATGGTGTAGTGATGATGTAGTGATGGTGTAGTGATGGTGTAGTGATGGTGTAGTGATGGTGTAGTGGTGGTGTAGTGATGGTGTAGTGATGGTGTAGTGGTTGTGTAGTGATGGTGTAGTGATGGTGTAGTGATGGTGTAGTGGTGGTGTAGTGATGGTGTAGTCGGCTGGTTATATGATTTTGCCAGACATCATGGTTCATAAACGTTAGTAGACATTATTAAGTCTTGTTTAAAACACACTTTCATATGTATATGCTATAATGGGTGCCGCACAGACAAGAACGCTGCTATGGAGGGGTTCTCTCACTGAGGAACCCCGGCGTGTCACCAGGACTGAGGCAGCCACCGTCTCAGGTGGAAAGGGTGGGTGGGTTGTCCACTTCTACCTGCGTATGTAAAGCCCATCCATCCATTCATTTTCTTCTACTTATCTGAGGCCGGGTCATGGGGCAGCAGCCTAAACAGAGACTCCCAGCCTTCCCTCACCCCAAACACATCCTCCAGCTCCTCCGGTGGGACCCCAAGGTGTTCCCAGGCCAGAGAGACATAGTCCCTCCAGAGTGTCCTGTGTCTTCCTTGGGGCCTCCTCCCAGTGGGACATGCCCGAAACACCTCCCTAGGGAGGCGTCCAGGAGGCATCCTGAACAGCTGCCTGAGCCACCTCAACTGGCTCCTCTTGACATGGAGGAGCAGCAGCTCTACTCCGAGCTCCTCCTGTGTGACCGAGCTCCTCACTCTATCTCTAAGGGAGCGACCACCACCCTGCAGAGGAAGCCCATTTCAGCCGCTTGTATCTGTGATCTTGTCCTTTCGGTCATTGACCACAGGTGAGGTGAACGTATTAGATTGAGGTAAATCGAGAGCTTTCCCTTTCGAGCTCCTTCTTCACCACAGACGATGCAGCGACATCACTGCAGACACTGCACTGATCCGCCGTCAATCTCATGCTCCATTACTCATGACCAAGACTCCAAGATACTTAAACTCCTCCACTTTAGGCAAGGACTCTCCACCTGGAGCGGGCAAGCCACTTTTTTCCAATTGAGAACCTTAGCAAAGGCCCCCGTGTCAGCCAAGGCCCCACAACGTCTGGACTTAAGGTACTCGGGACGGATCTCATCCACTGCTTGCCAACCACCTCAATGACTTCAGCCAGGGTGATGGACGAGTCCACCTCTGGGTCCTCAGTCTCTGCTTCCTCTTCGGAAGACGTGACGCTAGGATTGAGGAGACACTCAAAGTATTCCTTCCACTGTCCGACAACATCCACAGTGGAGGTCAGCAGCTCTCTGCCCGCACTGTACACAGTGTTACTGAATCACTGCTTCCTTTGGTGTCTGATGGTTTGCCAGAATCCGATAGTCCTTCTCCATGGCCTCCCCAGACTCCTCCTAACCCTTCGTTTTTGCCTAGGCGACTGTGCAAACCACTGCACACTTATCCTGCGAGTACTCGTCAGGAGTCCCACAAGCCAGCAAGGCTTGATAAGACTCCTTCAGCCTGACTGCATCACTTACTTCCGGTGGCCACCACCAGGCTTGAGGGTTGTTGCCGCGACAAGCACCGCAGACCTTACAACCACAACTATGAGCAGATACATTGACGATAGAGGGTGACAACATGACCCCAAGCTGTGTGCGGAGGTGAGGCCGACTATATCTAGTCGGTAACACTCAACCTCCTGCACAAGCTCAAGCTCCTTCCCCCCAGTGAAGTGACATTCCGAGTCCCCAGAGCCAGTCTCCATGTCCACAGATGCCACCCAGATCCCCACACGGATCCTCCTGCACTAACCCAAGACCTGGCTCCAGGGTGGGGCCCCGGTGACGCCGGTACAAGCCACGTAACTGGCCTCGATGTTGAACTCATCATGAGGGGATTCTGAACCGCTCTTAGTCTGACCCATCCCCCAGGACCTGTTTGCTGTGTTGTCAACAACAGAGCTCCTAGGATCATAAAAGAAAGATATTCTTTCTGTTTATAACACTCTTCTGTGAAAAACCCATAGAGATACAGTAAGAGCAGAGGATGTGCTTGGAAGTACTTGTTGTGCACAGAACCTATTATTTCATAACAACCTGGGCATTTTTCTCTCTAAAGGTCTTAGTTTCTCAAGTGTGTGTGTGGTGTCAAGCCTTTTTAAAGCTGCATTATCCAACTTTATCTTGTAAATTAAAGTCTGTTGCTTTCATTTTTGTCTTTTGTCTTTGAGCATCATGAAAAGTGCTGTATTATTATTAGTATTATTTTTATTTTACCCTCAGACTGTATTGTAAAAGCAGTTTTTTGTTTCAAAATCAGACCACTGTGTACTGTGGCTCCATGACACAGCTGGATGTCTTCTCCATCTCCCAAAAAGTAATGAGGATGAACAATACTGATGTGCCAAAGGTTTTGTGAGAGTTCTTAGCTTTTCTTCTTTCACAGTTTAAAAATCAGGTATATGAGCTTTAAGCATCAACAAAAACTAATACTGTATAATGAAGGAACATAAAAAATAAAATAAAAAATTGCATGTGTTTCCTTAAATGCTTTTACAAACACTGCCAACAACCAGAGGCTCTAACACGTCACATGTAAAGAACATTACATATAATTGGTGACTAACTCTCACCCTGCGGTTTCTATAATTGTCGGTGTATGAAGTTTATGATTATATGAACTGCCTCTGGTCCATCACAATCTGTAGTGACTCATCTCTCCTCATGAGATTTCTTACTGAAGTGTCCTTCTGTAAAAGCGTCTACTCTCCTGATGAACAGGGGCCAATCCACGAACAAAAGATGGATTTAAAGGATGTACCTGATGTAAAGCTCAAATTAGATCTGTTTTTCTCCAGTAGGATATATTATAAAAGCAGCTCTGAGGGTCAGAACAAAGCCGTGTGCTCTGTGTCTAAATATAAAGCATTTTTATTCATCAACCAGGAGGTAGCACTGTTAGCAAGGTTGTTGTTGTTGTTAGCATTGTGACAGCAAAACTGGCCTCTGAAAGTTGTGAATCATGCTTCCGTCAGTTGAATAATGACGACAATTAAGAGGCTGTAGGGCAAGGTATTATTATTATTATAATTATGAAGTAAATGCTTTAGGGAGGAATCATTTTGGACCACTGCAAACCATTTAAAATGAACTAATATCTTGTGAGGGAGTAAATTTACTTTTCTACCCTTGAAGAATACTGTAAAAACAGCTCCGTGCTAAACTGTGCTTTTGGGTGACAGGTTTGAAAGTGCTAAGGGGAAAACGTGCGATGTGCCAAAGGGAGAGTAACACAAGTTAACACCACAACCAAGAGTTTTCCTCACCTCTAACAGCCTCTGTATACAAATACAGGGATGTCAGTGTGGACTTTCCAGACAACAGATCTTCAGTTTACAAAATGTACCAGAGCTTACTCCACTTTTCAGATATTAGCTGCAGATGTGGATTTGATGTGATTGTTAAAGTTCAAGTCTGAGTCCATTATTACCTCTAGATTTCAGACTGATTTCAAGGTTTTAGAGAGAGACTGGAGGTGACTGTGACACTTTCTCTATGTTTCTGTGGGTCTGTGACTTTCATCTTGTCTGAGTTTATCTGGAGAAAGTAGTTTTCATCCACACACTGATCTGATCAGTGTCAGAGTGAATCCACTGGTCCAGATTCACCTGCTGCAGTGACACATAGATCTGAGTCTCTGCAGAGGTGTGACACATTATTGCTGTGTATTAACTGGCCTGTAGGGGGCAGTATGTAGAGACTGAACAACAGGGGTCCCAGGATTGACCCCTGAGGCACCCCACAGCTCAGGGACATTTTATCTGAGACACATTTTCCAATTTCAACAAAGAACTCCCTGTTTTCTAGAAAGGACTCTGTGTTTTTATATAGTGCATATAAACGTCTGGTTTTAACTGTAGTCACATTCAGGATTGTACCAACCATGTCTTTTATTCAAGGCGGCTCGTGTATTTCTCTGATTGGTTTGTCCCACTCATTAGAACTCCAGACCATGACCACAATTTGTTGATCCAGAGGGAAATTCAAGTTTGGCTGCAGCAAAGTCATTGTGGTGAATAATTAAGAAGCTGTTTCTTTTTTCCACATGTTTAAAACTGTAATAATCAGGTTCTGCACCTTTAACATTTGTGTATGGGGAAGAAAGGAATATTCAAATAGAGCCTTGGAATGTCTGCTGTGTACAGGCTCAAACTGCTGCGATGTGAAGGATAATAACATTGTCCTATTGAGCTGTAGCAAAAGTCAAGGACACTACTGCCCCTCCTTTATTGCATATCTACGAATGACCTCCAGGTGATGGTTGGCGCAGCCTCTTCTCCACGGCTCGTTCAATATTATTTCATTATCATAAAGAAATGTCAAGACAAAAATACAAACCATTCAACAAAGACACGTTTCAGTGTCACATGACTGATGCAGACCGGACAAAAACGAGGACGAGTGCAGAGCGACCGGGTCAAACTACGACTAAACCAGTGTTTCTGGTTCTCAAATAGTGGCGCCCGCCCTCCTGGGGGGGCACGTTGCGATGCCAGAAGAGGCACAAATGACCCCGGGGAGCATGGTTCTCTTTTGCCATACTAGAGTAAAGTGTAATTGCACATCCACGACAGTAGGTGGCAGTTGCGCTCTCACTGTTAATGTGAGTATTAGCTCTAGACGATAGAGTTAATACTGTGAACACTGCACACGCAAAGAGCAGGAGACACTGAGAGAACAAACCCCACAAGTAAAGATGGAAAAGTATTTAACAGGGAGGAAAAGGAAGAGTGAGATGGATGGAGGTACAGAGAAAAGTGAAAGTCACCTGAAAGACGAGGAAGTATAACGAGCGTATATAGCACTGGGCTTCACCGTGACTACAGTGGGAGAAGAGGACAGACCCGTGAGCCTCCGGTGTCTGAAAACTTTGGCAGAGGACAGCATGAAGCCAGATCGTCCGCGTGTCAAACGTGACTACTCTACCTCTGTTTTTGTTGCTCTTTGCCTTGTACTTATTGGATTATTTTTGTGACCCTCCAGAATCCTGCCTCTGCTCCGTCCTGGACCCCGCTCCTCACTGGTATCGTTGCCTTGTCTCACCTGTCTGTCCTCGTGCCCTGGACCCTGCTCTTCACCCTGCTCCTCGTCCTGAGAGACAGACTCTACCTACTTTGTTGCACATTGACTATTATCATCACTCTTGTAAATAAACAGTGTTTAACATCTCCCTGAGTCGTGCGTGTTGGCCCGAATATTCAGACATTACCACAGCATCATACAAGGTGCCGTACCAAAGTGCTCAATGCAAAAACCCCACACAACAGCAGAGGAGGTGATACTGCAGCATTAGACATGGTCTCTGTCATGCTGAATGACGCAAGTGCTGCAAAAATAAAACTATCCCTCTGTCCAGTGACACTGTCGTCAGACGTACATGACGTTAACGATCTTCAAGAGCAGCCGGTGGGTAAACTCAACATTTTGCCTTACAATTCGATGAAGAAACTGACAGCAACACAGACTGTTTGTTTGTTGCTTATGTACATTTTGACATGACAAACTCTCTGTGTGAGGATCTACTTTTCTGTAAATATGTTAAAGACAGAGCTGAGGAGCTGTTCAAAATGCTACACTGCTTCCTGAAGTGGGAGAACTGCTCTGGTGTTTGCAGTGATGGTGCACAGACCTGGGCAGGATGAGAAAAGGACTTCGGACACTAATCAAGAAGGTCTCACCTAATGCTGAGAGGACACACTGTTATACACAGAGAAGCACGAGCATCAAGAACATTTCCTCTGTTAAGTGAGGTTATTATTATTATTCGGACTTGTCAGCATTGAAATACCTGCTTTTATTCCTTTGTTATAATATGTAATTAATATGAAATGTTTGTCTCTTTACTATGAAATGCACCGACTAATAGGAATCAATGAGAAATAGTTTTATATTATTGACTATGTTAATTTCCACTGTGTAATTTTTTATTGTTTGTCTGTGACAGCAGATTGAAACGAGCTGTTGAGCTTTAACCTGGTGCAGATCGTCTCTGTTTTATGAGCATCATGTCTCTGAACATCGTCCCTTCAGATAAAGACTAAACTATTACTATTACATTATCGGTGTAGTGAATTATTAAGACCAGACCACTACAAACAGAGTGTTCTCTGTTCTCTGTGATGAGATGGAGCTGAACATCAGGCTGTGCTGTTTCACACTGAAGCACAGAGTCTGTCACGAGGAAAAGTCTTGTGTCGGGTTTTTGAGCTCAGAGCAGATAAGAGTGTTTTTAAAGTAAGAGCAAAAACAGAGGATGTGCTCAAATTATAAAAACACATTTGACAATGATGTGACTTTCGAGTTTCTGTCCGACATGTTTAAATGTTTCAAATGTCTCTTGATCGTGGCAGATGTTTGACCTGGATGTTTTAATCAGGCTGAGCTCTGACTGTCTGTTTCATTGTTGATTTTCTAATTCTGTTGGTTAATCAGCTCCAGGTTCAGCCCTAAGAGGCGACTGCTGTCGTGATTTTGGGCTTTACAAAAATAAATTGAATTGAATTGACTTGTATCTGGAGCAGCTCCTCCCTCGAGAGTTTAGAGGAAAATTGAAATGTTCACAGGAGGTTACAGCCTCTACACTGTGGACGAGAGCTGCTGTGGAGGGTCTAGAACAGACATTATAAACATGGTCGACTTTATTTGAAATGAAGGTCAGTGTCAGAGCTGTTTCTATACAACACACTCACATGTTTCTCCTCTACAGAGTCACAGCTGTAAGATCTGAATGTGTCCAGACTCCAGAGTCTAGAGTCCAGAGCACTGCCGGAGCGTCAGGGAACATCACGAATGTTCTTCTTCATGTTAGTGTCAAATGTCGTGAACCATTCTGCAAGTGACTGTATCAGTTAAAATAAAAAGACTAAAATCCCTGTAACTTTATAGAAAAAATGAAGAGAGCCACAGATGAACAAAGTAAAACAACTAACATTATTTTAACAATATTATATTATATTTTTTGAACATGTAGTGAACACGTGTGACGGTTTTGTGGCAGGAAGACGACTTTGTACCTGATGCCCTGTCACACATGGAGAGTTTTGTTTCTGTTTGTACATGTCTAATATTCACATTCTGTGCTGGTCCATTACTGTGTTACAGTAATAAGTGATATAAATATATGTACACGTGTGCACAGTAGATAATCATGTGTTAATCATGTGTCCACAGAGACCAGAGCTTCTGCAGGACAATAATCCTTCACACTGTGCATCTCCAGCTGTTTATTCACTGTGGAAACATAACGACTGTTTTTGTTTCATTATTTTACTTTAAAGCATTTTAAGGACATTTGACATTGCATGTACAAGTAAGTAATTGTATAGATAGAATTACATTAAATATATATATATAAAAAAAACAAGGATATCAAAGTTTCAAGCTTAAACATTTTATTGCACACGACCACTTTCCATAATATTATTTAGCAAATCCAGCAACAGTAATTATGATTCACTTTTATTTAATTTTATCCTGATTAGTTAAAAACAAAACGCAGCCCTCCTATGAAAAGAGAACAGTTTTTATTTGTAGATCTATCTGACACAACTAGAGTTCTACTCTACCTGAAAACCGACCTGAAGTGACTGGACATGTTCATGTTTCTCTGTCTGTGGAGGAGATGTGTGGACAGTCAAAAGCTCCAATAACTAACGGAAACCCAGATACTGCTGGAGTTTGTCCTCTTGGTGTGTGAGGAGTATTTGACCCATTCCTCTTAGAAATGCAGTTGTAACTTCTGACAAAATATGCAAGAACCTGCCCCGGGATGAATCAGCTGCGGTTTTAAATGAATATGACGCAAAAAAATGAAGTGAAACCCAATTTGTGGTTAGTGCAGGACTGGCTTGTGTTTTCTCTCCGTTTGGCTCCAGATCTTCCCGCTGACGCCGAGAGCTAAAGAATCGCTTCCCACTGCAGACATTTAATAAAATATTTTCATCTGTTCTTCCAATTACATGTGCCCTGTGGGGGGCGCTCTGCCACAGCGGCTCATTCCTCCTCAGGTTTTATTACTGCCGCTGTGACAAACGCCTCGGACGTCCTGCCACGCCTCAAACACTTTTACGACCATTAAACAATAATGAGCGTGGTAAAGTTGTGAATTTGCATTTTCCACCATTTTGTGTCACGTGAGACGCTGCAGCTGCACGATGCAGAAGACTCAGAGTCTCAGAGGCGAGACCACAGACTGAAGGACGGAGCGTCGTTCAGCTGCAGCCAGATCAAGTCTTTAGTTTGACCCATTTATACAAATGAAAATGATTTATATATAAACAAAGTTAAACCAGGGTTTTATTTCTTTCAGTGGAGAAATGTAGAATCTAATCACAACGTCACAATTCTGGGAAAACTGAAATAGAAGAAAGAAACGATAATGAAGCAAAAGTACAGAAATGTGCTAACAGAATCCTGTAACTGTTTTTTTTTTTATTTAACCTTTATTTAACCAGGAAAGTCCCACTGAGATTTACTCATCTATTTTTCAGAGAGTCCAGGACAAACAGCAGCAGTTACATCACAGACACAAAACATCACGTCTTCAAAACATTTACAAATCATAGACTTTCCAAACTTTCCAAACCTTTCAACATAGATTTGACACAACACTTCAGTCTGACCCTGGTGTGTGACTGATGTTATATTAAATAATCATGCACTTTGAAGCAGAACATGTTTCTGTTTGTGCTGATCTTTCACTTCAGTCCTTCTTGTACTTTGCTGTTGCAATGTGACAGTTTCTCCGTCGTGGCTCAGATGAAGGTCTCAGATCTTATATACCGTTATATATATATATATATATATATATATATATATATATATATATATATATATATATATATATATATGTACTAGAGCATCACTTTGAACTTCTCCCTTAGTCTAGTTCAGTTTCCTCCAGGTCCTCAGACTAATCCTTCAGGTAGGTCCTCCTCACCTGAGCCCAGGTCCAGCTCCAGGTCCAGCTCCAGGTCCAGCTCCAGCTCCAGGTCCAGCTCCAGGTCCAGGTCCAGCTCCAGGTCCAGGTCCAGGTCCAGGTCCAGGTCCAGGTCCAGGTCCAGGTCCAGGTCCAGGTCCAGGTCCAGGTCCAGCTCCCTCAGTGTCGCTCTTCTGTCGTCCACTTTCATTCTTACTTCTAACATTTTCTCACCATTAAACTTCTGAAAGTCTCATTTATTTGAAAACACTGCCCAGCTTGTGTTTGGTGGTTTCACTGTTTCATACTTAATTTTCCTCTTTTCCTCCGTTTTGTCGTGTGATTGTGTCACATTAGATGCAGCTGCTTCACAGAAAAACAATCATATTATTCAGAGCTTTGCAAATGTCTGAAAATGAGGTGATCACAACCTCATCTCAGACACAGAGCTGGTGATGTACTATTAGTTTTCCAGCTGGTTTGTTTTGCTTTGATAAATGTTTTTCTGGAGTGTGATATGGAGCTTTAAACGGCTTTATGCATAATAAATGTACAGTGTGTCTAATCATTTAAATAATATACAGCACAGAGCATAAATACACTGACAAACACACTTTACAGCAACTGGGCGCGCCGCTCCACAGATCAGACCTGTCACTTGTGGTTAGACTGTGGTGGTGCACCCTCCACCAGAAACATGAGAGTGACTTTAACATTCTTAAATAAACCTGTGGAAACCTGCTCAACGTCACGCCGCTTCACGACTAAATTATTGTCCTTAAAAGTGACAAAAGAACCGGAAAATCTGGACACGGCTCCTCACTGTGACGAGACGGGACAGTTCTTAACACACTGAACATCTAGTGTTGATTTGGGAGAAGCATAATCACATGATCTCTGCAGCTCAGGGGGAGGAGCTCTCTGAGGACACACTGTCCCGAGTCTTTACGGCAGGTTCAGCTCCAAAACTCTGAAACTCTGAGGATGTAAACCTCACATCGTTCAAACGAGCTGTGCCGAGAAATTAGGACAAAAATATCCACAAATCTGAGTAAACACTGTCCTGACCCGGTATTACAGCAGTGCAGTGGCAGAGTGGTTAGCACAGGGCTGTTACTCACGTGACCAGGACTTTCTGCTGTTTACAGCTCACAGTTTGACATTAGTTAAGAGGAGGTATTATTTAATCTCCTCCTGATCTCCTCCTGCTTGTTCCTTTTCTTATAATATTCCACAGTCATAATATTCATCATGTGATTTTAAAAAGTTCGTCTTAAACCTTTTCTACATTACTTGACATAGAAAAAAAAGAGCTTTTGCCCATCATTAAAACTAATAAAGTCATTAACACCAAGTTATTTTAATTCTCAAAGACAAAAAACTGTAAACTCGCATTAGAAGTGACTGTACTCGGTGAAGATACTTCAGCACTTCAGCTCTTTCATTAAATACACTTTTCTGTTGCACTGTGGTTGTTTCCAGACTCTCGGCTCTTTCTGTTCCTCTTCATTAATGACTAAAAACACACTGGAGAAATTTATTCTGATCCCAAATTTGTAAAAGGGTGAAAAATAAAATAAAGGATTGTAGACACGTGGACTGAAAAAGAGTCAACTAATGAGACGAGGACGAGGAGGAACAAAGACATGGACACATCAAACAGCTGCTCTGTGATGAAATTATGCAAAACATGTTTGAAACAAAGGCTGTAATGAGAACGAGGCACCTTTTATTAGAGAACAATGCAGCGCGAGATCAGTCAGGGGCTGGAGGCTTCTCAAAAGTCTCTAAAACTAGTATCGAAACACTGACCAGCGAGTCGCCCATCTGCACTAAAGCTCAGATATAGAAATGATGCACTTTCCCTGGAGTTTTGACCCATATCAGAATAAGACACGTGTAAGAACCTGTTCTGAATGTTTTATGTGGTGAATAAGGGCACATGGTGGTGTCTAAACAGGTTTTGAGAACTGACACTTCTCTTTAGTGGTGAAGTCGAGTTTAGTATCATGACGACTATCGTGACGTAGGTCCTCAGAAGTGTCCTCAGATACAAGGTAAAACTGTTCAATCCAACAGTTTCTACTGATAATTCTAACGCTGATTTATTCTTAAATTACACAAACATGGGACATGCTGGACAGTGGTTTGTGTTATGATGATTTTATAATCACAAATCAGAATGACCCTCAGTGAGTCGACGAGGAGATGCACAGATGAGGCTGAAGTGTCTGGTCCAACAACACGACGTCACCAGTGAAACTGAAGAACAAGACGATGCAGGAGCCTGACACCAGGAGACGGGGAAACACCTCTGTGCCTGAGGTTCTACAAACCTCGTGCAAACACTGGGCTCATTTAAGTATCAACTTCATGATATTTTCATTAAACTAGAGCAGTGGAGGACACTGTCCATTTGGGAGCGTTGTAGAAGTTTGTTGTATGGTCTCATTGTTCCCACCGTTGATCAGATTCTCCAAACATAGCTCGAGCTCCTTCTCCTCAGCTAGGACCTAGGAGCTAGGTTCTAGGACCTAGGACCTAGGAGCTATGATCTGTCTCAGTTTGTGGACACACACTGCAGCAGCTGCAGAGGCTCCAGCTCTGACCAACCACTGAACAAACCAACTGACTGAAATCCACTTGTTTAAGCCCAAAATGACTCTCCCTGAAACTCTTGAAACTGATGTGAGAGATTCATGTGAGAGATTCATTGAGGCTCATTGATGTTTTGGTTTAAAGCTGATTGGAAAATCAGGAAGCACAAATTATATCATAAACTTGGCCATTATGTCCAGTGTTTTTTGTAATTAAGAATGAATCAGTTACAGTTGTTTTCAGTAACGTCTGTTTCATTTGAACTTGTCTCATGTTTACGTCATATTTATGGAATTTAAAATCTAAATCTTAGAGTCCCTTTAATCAAACTAAATGAAATTCTCCTTGTTCAGCCTCAACGCGGCACAAAAAAAATACTCCACAGCAAACTCCAATACTCCACAGCCTCGAGTGGTTCTGGTTCACCACGTTTCCTCCTCGTGTTCGCAGCTTTGTCACGGCCTTTACCGTTTGTTATTGAGTGGACTGGACTTACACCACGGCTCCCGACGCCACGGCTCCCGACGTCACGGCTCCCGACGTCACGGCTCCCAAACGCCACAGCTCCCGACGTCACGGCTCCCGACGTCACGGCTCCCCGACGCCACGGCTCCCCGACGCCACGGCTCCCCGACGCCACGGCTCCCGACGCCACGGCTCCCCGACGTCACGGCCCCCGACGTTACGGCTCCCCAACGCCACGCCACAGGTTTTGTTCTCAGAGGCCGAGTGCTCGAAGTGCACATGACATGTTAGAAAAGACATTCTGTGATCTTGCTACTTTTTATTCATTAAAAATATAGTTACTAAACTAAAACTGTTCATCTTTGCTCCTCACTGCTGCATAAATGGATCACTTACAGCGAACAGGTAAAAAAGAAAATACACAAACAAGTTTAAAATGTCTAAGTGAAAATGTTGTGAGTTGAAGTGGCCTGTAACATGAGTAACTGCGTCGTGCCCAACTCGCCAAAGTTCCCGTAAAATCACCGTTCGAGGTGTTCGTCGATATTACGTCATTTCCGGCGCGACATGTGCTGACAAGTCCAGTTCAGCTCCCCCAGCGAAGAGGTCGCCTGCTGTTTCCCATCATGCACCACGCCTACGCAAAAAAGTAGAGAATGGAGTCTGCTACTCTACTCGTGTAAATGTTCGTCCTGGTTTTTGTCGCCTACAACAGAGCGACGTGAAAGTGTTAAATCTGAACAAATCTGCAGTTTGAGGGTTAAATCTTCAGCTCTGACTCAGGTTTATTCTGCAGAACATTCTCCTGAGCTGGTTTGAGGAAAAGAAGTGACTTTGAGAAGAATAATACATGATAATTATTAGAAAAGATTATTGCAGTAATAAGAATAATGTAACCCACGTGACCTAATTAGCCCCTCCCATTACCACACCGGTGAGCGGGTGGAGTCAAGGAGTGAATCCAACTACCCTGCACACAAACTGGAATTCCTTTCGCTCAAATGGGCAGTTACCGAGAAGTTCAGTGACTACCTTTACGGCACTCAGTTCATGGTGATTACGGACAGCAACCCACTTACATACCTGTTAACCTCAGCAAAACTCAGCAAAAATTCTCTGCTCTGTCCATCTTTTCATTCAAAATCGTTTACAGAACTGGCAAACAAAATGCTGATGCTGATGGCCTGTCCCGTCGACCTCATCCTGAGCTGCCTGATGACCAAAGATGTAAAAAAGAACACGAGAGAGTTCTCAAATTTGTGCAACGCCATCTTGAAAAACCAGTCCACAATGTCATCGACCACCCAACTGTTCAAGCGATTTGTGATTGTCAACTGGTGTACAGCTCTCAATCTATGGACCCCGACAATGCCCTTGTTCTCTCAATGTCTACACATCCTGGAAGCTTACCAGATGGCTTCACCGACGACACACAGTTTGCCTCCCTGGTCCTTCCTCAATACTCACCTGCTGATCTTGCCGCAAAACAACGTTCTGATCCCATCATTCGGCATGTAATATGACCAAGGAGAATCTCCACCACCAACACTTCGAGATGAACTTCCTGAGTTGCCCCTTCTGTTGAGAGAAGTAAATAAAATGGAGCTCCAGAACAACCTTCTTGTAAGGAGGAGGCACGTTGGAAGTCAAATCCACTACCAGTCGGTGTTACCAGAGGAGTGTCGGGCTGTAGTGCTGTCGCAACTACATGATCACATGGGCCATCTCGGAATTGAAAGGACTTTGGATTTGGTCCGTTCCCGATTCTATTGGCCGAAGATGGCTGTCGACATCTAGAACAAGGTCAAAACTTGTGAACGTTGTGTGAAACGCAAGGCATTACCAGAGAGAGCTGCACCTCTTGTAAATATCCAAACATCACGCCCAGTAGAACTGGTGTGTATGGATTTCTTATCGCTGGAACCAGACCGCAGGACCAAAGACATCCTTGTAATAACTGATCACTTCACAAAATACGCCATGGCAGTGCCCACACCCAATCAAAAGGCTCGTACGGTTGCAAAGTGCCTTTGGGAAAATGTCTTTATTCACTACGGCATACCAGAGCGTCTACACAGTGATCAGGGTCCTGACTTTGAGTCACGTACCATCAGAGAGTTGTGTGACATTGCTGGCATCCACAAGGGGAGAACTACTCCATACCATCCCAGAGGGAACCCAGTGGAAAGGTTTAATCGAACCTTATTGAACATGCTGGGAACTCTGTCTGAAGAGAAAAATCTTGCTGGCGAGATTTTATTAAACCTCTCGTACATGCATACGATTGCACTAAAATGATGTAACTGGATTTTCACCATACGACTTGATGTTCAGTCGTCAACCTCGCTTACCTGTCGATCTGGCTTTTGGACTTCCCCTGAAGGGGAATGCCTCAACATGTGAGAATGTTTCTGGTGTAAGAGTCAAAGAGGAACAAGAGTCTGAAACAAAGTCAGAAGATTTAAAGAGTTCCACAGGTAAAGTCCAGAAAGAACAGAAGAGTCTGAGATGTGACTTTATAGTGTCCCCCAGTGTGTAAAAGGACGACAGCGCCCTCTACTGGTGATAAAGTGCCACAGATCAAATTAAACCTGCCCAAATATTGAATCGTTAAACTGTAAATCCCATTTTATGTAAAAGTGATCAGTGTTCTGAGGTTTATAGACTCAATGTGTGAATGTTACTGCATTTTTACAGGGTTTATTTTCTTAAACTTCTGAAGTAGCTACAGTTGGGAAAAAAATCACCTCGAACGTTATATTTGTTTAAATATCAAAAGGCAAACGGCTGCGACACTTTGACTCTTCTGTTAAATAATACAGAATTTAAACTAAAAATGTATCATAAGCTCAGACAGAGGTGAAGTACATCTGTGGTGTCTGTCCCATTTCACTGAGGACGAACATTTTCAGCCAGGTACTTCCAACGGTACTTGGAATAGTACTTCAAGTGGTACTTTGAATAGTACTTCAAGCGATACTTTGAATTGGGACACGGCCATGAGGAGGTACTGTGTGTATGGGCCTCAGTCTCAGAGGAGGTGCTGTGTGTACGGGCCTCAGTCTCAGAGGAGGTGCTGTGTGTGTGAGCCTCAGTCTCAGAGGAGGTGCTGTGTGTGTGAGCCTCAGTCTCAGAGGAGGTGCTGTGTGTGTGGGCCTCAGTCTCAGAGGAGGTGCTGTGTGTACGGGCCTCAGTCTCAGAGGAGGTGCTGTGTGTACGGGCCTCAGTCTCAGAGGAGGTGCTGTGTGTACGGGCCTCAGTCTCAGAGGAGGTGCTGTGTGTGTGGGCCTCAGTCTCAGAGGAGGTGCTGTGTGTATGGGCCTCAGTCTCAGAGGAGGTGCTGTGTGTGGGGGCCTCAGTCTCAGGGGAGGTCCTGTGTGTGTGGGCCTCAGTCTCAGAGGAGGTGCTGTGTGTACGGGCCTCAGTCTCAGAGGAGGTGCTGTGTGTGTGGGCCTCAGTCTCAGAGGAGGTGCTGTGTGTATGGGCCTCAGTCTCAGAGGAGGTGCTGTGTGTATGGGTCTCAGTCTCAGAGGAGGTGCTGTGTGTGTGGGCCTCAGTCTCAGAGGAGGTGCTGTGTGTATGGGGCCTCAGTCTCAGAGGAGGTGCTGTGTGTGGGGGCCTCAGTCTCAGAGAGGTGCTGTGTGTGGGCCTCAGTCTCAGAGGAGGTGCTGTGTGTATGGGCCTCAGTCTCAGAGGAGGTGCTGTGTGTACGGGCCTCAGTCTCAGAGGAGGTGCTGTGTGTAGGGGCCTCAGTCTCAGAGGAGGTGCTGTGTGTGTGGGCCTCAGTCTCAGGAGGTGCTGTGTCTATGGGCCTCAGTCTCAGAGGAGGTGCTGTGTGTATGGGCCTCAGTCTCAGAGGAGGTGCTATGTGTGTGGGCCTCAGTCTCAGAGGAGGTGCTGTGTGTACGGGCCTCAGTCTCAGAGGAGGTGCTGTGTGTACGGGCCTCAGTCTCTCAGGAGGTGCTGTGTGTGTGGGCCTCAGTCTCAGAGGAGGTGCTGTGTGTGTGGGCCTCAGTCTCAGAGGAGGTGCTGTGTGTGTGGGCCTCAGGCTGAAGAGGAGGTGCTGTGTGTGTGGGCCTCAGTCTCAGAGGAGGTGCTGTGTGTGTGGGCCTCAGTCTCAGAGGAGGTGCTGTGTGTGTGTGGGCCTCAGTCTCAGGAGGAGGTGCTGTGTGTGTGGGCCTCAGTCTCAGAGGAGGTGCTGTGTGTACGGGCCTCAGTCTCAGAGGAGGGTGTGTGTGTGTACGGGCCTCAGTCTCAGAGGAGGTGCTGTGTGTGTGTGGGCCTCAGTCTCAGAGGAGGTGCTGTGTGTGGGCCTCAGTCTCAGAGGAGGTGCTGTGTGTGTGGGCCTCAGTCTCAGAGGAGGTGCTGTGTGTGTGGGCCTCAGTCTCAGAGGAGGTGCTGTGTGTGGGCCTCAGTCTCTCAGAGGGTGGTGTGTGTGTGGGGCCTCAGTCTCAGAGGAGGTGCTGTGTGTGTGGGCCTCAGTCTCAGAGGAGGTGCTGTGTGTGTGGCCTCAGTCTCAGAGGAGGTGCTGTGTGTGTGTGTGGGCCTCAGGCTGAAGAGAGGAGGTGCTGTGTGTGTGTGGCCTCAGTCTCAGAGGAGGTGCTGTGTGTGTGGGCCTCAGTCTCAGAGGAGGAGGTGCTGTGTGTGTGGGCCTCAGTCTCAGGAGGTGCTGTGTGTGTGGGCCTCAGTCTCAGAGGAGGTGCTGTGTGTACGGGCCTCAGTCTCAGAGGAGGTGCTGTGTGTACGGGCCTCAGTCTCAGAGGAGGTGCTGTGTGTGTGGGCCTCAGTCTCAGAGGAGGTGCTGTGTGTGGGCCTCAGTCTCAGAGGAGGAGGTGCTGTGTGTGTGGGCCTCAGTCTCAGAGGAGGTGCTGTGTGTGTGGGCCTCAGTCTCAGAGGAGGTGCTGTGTGTGGGCCTCAGTCTCAGTTCTGTTTTTTCTCGTCAGAATCGCTCACGTTGATCTTTGGTGATTTGTGACATTGCTGTAAACTGTTTTTTCTGTTGACCTGCTCCTCCTCTGCCCTGGGACCTGAATATTTCTGAGGTCCACTCCACTGAGGCCCAAACAGTGGCACTGAACCACAAATACTTAAACGCTGCCTCTGTAAGATTATCACCTGTCGTCGAGTCTCTTTGGAAGGCACCGGTTGCCAGGACGCCTCATGTGGACAGGACGTGTAACTGCAGCAGGTCTGTGTGACTAATCCTGGGCTCAGTACAACAAACAGGTGCAGGAGGCTCATGGGAATCTGCTAATTATCCTCTCTCCCTCATGGGACGTCAGCATCGTCTGGAGAAAACGCTTAATCTGTTATTCCTCTATCTTCCTTTATTGCTACGGTGCTTTTTTCATCCTGTCATAATGTGCAGGTCTGACTGTGACTCTTGATCTTCTCGTTCACAGTTTGTCACTGTGTTTTGTCTTCTTCATCTCACTTCAGACTGTGCAGAGCGTGTGTCAGCGTCCCAGCGGAAATAAAGAGTCCTGTGCCCAGTGGCAGCTTATAATGAAGCTCAGGAAATTTGAACATATCACTCCCTTATTCTTAAATCAGAACACCGGCTCCCTGTTACATCCTGGATCGACTACAAAATTCGACTGATGACCCATAAATGCATCACTCGACAGGCACCACTGTGTTTTCAAGACCTGATCTCGGGACCAACCTCAAACCTCAGATCTACAGGCAGCTCCTCCAGGTCCCACCAGGCTCCGTACGATGGACCGAGCTTCTCCTCAGCTGCTCCACGACGGTGGAACTGTCTCCTGCCCAGAGCCACACAGAGCCTGGACTTTTTTATTTTTAAGTAGAAAAACCTACTGCTGATGTTTTTAGCTTTTAACAATGAGTATGTTAATGTTCTTTTTATTGTAGCACTCTGGGGTTGTGTTTAATGAAGAGTGAATTATACATAAAATTATTATTATTATAAGAAAGCTTTAAACACAAGGCTCCAGATCTGCGAAGAAGCAGCTTTGCCCAGAGTAAATTTTAATTACTTTTGTTCAGCAATAAAAAGACCTGTGGTTGACACATTTAAAGCTCACTGCAGAACATTCCAAGCAAAGTCATATCTCCATGGAGACAAGCCTGAGGCAGAACAGTTTCATTTCACCAACATTATGTTTAAAAATAAAGCTGACAGAGCAGAGTTCCGCTGGGGAACGTTTTTCCCTCTGTTGTCTGAGCGTGGATGGTATTATGCTCCTGATTTACGTCATTATCCTGAGATGAGCCGCACAGAGTCAAGGCCAGAGGTTCAAACTCTCACTTTGCAGCATCTGTAATTACTGCAAAAACGAGCTCAGCCCATTGTAGTTACTTTCACTGGCAAATAAATCTTTAGTTTTATAGATGTTCATGAATCACTCCTGCTGCTGGTGGAATTTAGGCCCATTTTTACGTCCAAATGTTTTTATGCCTGTTTTTGTTCATGGTTCAGTTCAGTGGAGACTCATAAATCGTCTTTTCTCTGCTGGTTTGTGGTTATTCAGCTGTCGGTTTATTAAGATTGTTGCGTATGTCAGATTTATTGCTAATAAACACGACTTTAATGAGAAGAAAATACTAATGGATGAAAACTTTTATTCTTATTAAGTAAATCATGAAGAAAAACAGTTTTTACCTCCTACGTGAATGAAACAATCACAACCTGCTGCTTTTGTTCAGCAGCAAATTAATAATGAACAAAATAAAATGCAGTTGTACTTTATAAATGTATATATTTGAAGAACTGTAATAAATCTGGGCGTCGTGTTTCTTCCAGAGCGAGGAGCAGCTGGTGTTTCGGTGGATTCAAAAGTGTCTCATGTTCCTCTGTGTTGAGTTAAAGTGGCTTCATGAACAAACCCGTCACTTTCTCTGATTGTACTGGACATAAACTCTGCATATTCCCCATTTTACATAACTTTTTTACATAATTAAAATGAAATCACTAAGCTGCACGGTGTCTCCTCCTCCTCCTCCGTCTCCTCCGAGTCTGAGTCAGAGGAGCATGTCACGTCTGTCCTGGAGAAGCAGGTGTGAGGCAGGAGTTTGGAGATTTATAATTAGTTCCACTGGACAAACCTCTGAGCAGATGAGTCCACGTCTGTTTGTCTTTTACTGGGATTCACATGTTTTATGACGACATTACACTAACGTCTGTTCATTTGTGACAGATCTCTTTTTGAAGCCTCTGTGTTTCGTCCAGGGTCGTCGTCCCTCAGCTCAGACACAGCAGTGCATCCAGATGTGTTTATTTTAATGATGCAGATGAAACAAAAACACTCATTTATCATTTTGAACAAAATCAGTTTTCCTTGATCCTGCCACATCTGTGATAGTTTCAGTCTCATGATTTCCTCCATGTTTGTTCAGACTTTGCATGCTCCTGATTGGCCTGATCACCTGTCAATCATGTGATGTGGACTCTGGGAGATTCAGTGGGGCTCAGACTGTTCTCTGGAGCACAGACCTGGAAAATATGACTTTATTCCACAATATTAGATTATCATTTGTGTGGCACAGTGTACATTTGATATCATTATTATTTAGAAGCTTTTGAAATGACCTGACGGTGGATGAATCTCAGATCTGTGCCTCCTGAACATTTAAGGTTCTTACTCTAAAGGGGCATCACGTCTTTCTTCTTTATTATTTCCTAACTTGACTGATGGATCATGTCCTCGTCATGTCTGAGGATCGTGCTCATCTGGGAGGATTTAAGAGGTCGGGCTGGTTCTTCGTGAGAGTCTCCAGAGCCGTGACGTGACCCGATTCAAAATCGACCCAAGACGCTCGCTGAGCCCGACCTCTGCTGTCAATCAAACTTCTCCATCAAAGGCTGATGGGCATTTCACATTTGTTTTTCGTTCTGAATGAAGCTGCAAAAGGCGACATTGATGGATTAGCAGTGAAAACAAGTCTCCTAAATATATCTGAATATATCTCTACAATCCTAAACATTAGATTTTATTTTGAAAAGACAAGACCCAAATGGATTTGTGTTAATTAACATTCACAGAGCGTCCGAGTCTGTGGTTTGCTGCAGTGCTGCTCCCGAGGTGACATCTGGAACGCTCCTCTGGGACAAGAATTAGCCATAAGACGTGTGATTAAAGATGTGAGAGATACGGAGGAGGGTGATGTGTGAGGAGGGTAACATCGACAGCACAGGCCTGAACACACAGGAACGACCTGCTGTACACCTGTATGCACTTATATTTACACATTTTACCCAAAAACTTTAAAAATATATTGTCCAGGAAGAAACCGAAATCTAAAATAATCTAAATCAGGTGAAAAATCTAATTAAGTCAGGGTTACGTTTGCAAGTAGGCTCTGACTGATCCTTCACACGTGCAGTTTGAGTCTTAATCACATGTGACCTTTGGCCAATCAGAGGCTCTACAGTCCAGCGCCGTCTGAGGCTCCGTCGCTGCAGAATGTTCTGGTTCTATTTCATCTCTGCTGATTCCAGGGGAGAATGTAGAAAAAACTCAAATCAGCAAAGTCCCTCAGAATCCTGAGAACATCCTGTAAAAATGTAGAACGATGTAGAACAATTCAAAGTGTTACTGATTGTCTTAACTTTATGGGCCCAGCCTATCTTAAGGAGCTGCTGCAGCCTTACACTCCTCCCAGAGCTCTGAGGTCAGCGGACCAGCTTCTGCTTGCTGTGCCTAAAGCTCGGCTCAAAACTCGGGGCGACAGGGCCTTTTCTGTGGCAGCGCCAAAACTGTGGAACAGTCTCCCTTTGTCTGTCCGATCATCTGAGTCTCTTACTCAGTTTAAGTCTAGGCTCAAAACACATCTTTTCTCCCTGGCTTTTAATATTTTTTAGATAGAATGTCTTGGTACTTGCACTGTCATTTTATGCTCTTTTGTATGTAATTTTACCTCATTGTGTGATGTTTTTATGTGTTTAATTAATTTATGTGAAGCACTTTGGTCAGCTGAGGTTGTTTTTAAATGTGCTATATAAATAAACTTGAATTGAATTGAAAGAACGATGTAGAACGATGTAGAACGATGTAGAACGATGTAGAACGATGTAGAACATCCTGTAAACACGTAGAACAATGTAGAACGATGTAGAACGATGTAGAACATCGTAGAACATCGTAGAACATCGTAGAACATCGTAGAACATCCTGTACTGTGGAGTTTCAGAGAATCCTTCAGATCAGAGTCAAGAGCCTGGAGCCACGTTCACAATAGAATCTATTCACTATAGAACTGTGACTCTACAAGGTGACGTCCGTGAAGCAGCAGCACAGATGGTTTCCTCCCTCTCAAGGCCGCACATGACGCTCTGGTGGGACGACACTTCAGCAACAAAAGCAGGAGGTGAGTCCTGCTTTATATCCATATTATAATATCTCCAGTGGGAGCCGCTTAGAAAGAAAACAGCCCAGTTTAACTCACACTTAGTGGTAGCATCATGTTCAACTCAGGCTTGTCTCCAGCCTCCCCGGGCAGAGGGTCAGACCCGACACATCTCAGAGGCTGGTTAATGTGAAAAGTGTTTGGCCTGGTCAGACACGAGAGTCTGAAGACACTTTAGCTCATACTGGGCCCGGTCCCCTCTAGAAAGAACCAGGAGACAAAGATCCACATTTAGTCTGACAGGTTGTGTGGGTTTAAAGTGGTTCAGTTTATCATCTCAAAGATCAGAAATAATGACCTCTGGGGGGCAGCAGAGGATCCATCTTCTGCACCTTGTAAAAATATATAAGTTATTAAGAACTGCAAACTCAACATTCAACATTTTTATTGAAGAATTATTCACGTTTTTGTGAGATTAGTTTGAGATCGTGAGGCAGTGACTCTGGAGAAAACTTTCTCTAAACAGTTTGTGACACTGGGATAAGTGTCATTTTCCTTCCACCACGGTGACTTTTCTAAATCACCTTTTTCTTGACTTTCTACGACATTATAACGTGTTTCCTCATCACAAACGTGTCTGAAGAGGTTTATATGTCACACTTTCACGTCCTTTTGTCCGGGCCCTTCTTGAACCTCCTCGTCCTGTCCACGGGGAGAGACTTAGCACCGAGAGCGACGGAGAGGCGGCTCAGAGCACCAGAACTAAACTCAAAGGAACCATTTTAATACGTTATTGCATTTTCAAAGTGATATAATATGTGTTGGCAGATACTAAACAGAGACGCACTTCTCCCTCTTTAATGTTAATAGTTTTAACATGTGATGAGTAAAAATGTAAAACCTTTGATAAATTTTATAGGCTGAGAATCATTTTGGGGATTTAAAAAAATAACTAATCATTTTTATGGTGCTACATAAGCTGTTGAACACGGCGTTATTGTTGTGTTCAGCTGCTTCACTCTCGCGTCAAAAACTGAATTTAAATAAATAAAATGATTAAAGAAGTTGATTTTACAGATGTTAAATTTGTTTCATCAGAAAGTCAATGATCAGAGGCCTGTTCACACACGCAAAAATCTAATTATAATCCGATTTATGGACTTAAATAAAGTCATTACATCTAAAAGTGTGAATATTTTGCTTTTAACATTTAGTTTAAATAATCGTATATCTCCTAAAATCTAGCTGCATGTGAGCAGCTGCCAGATCGTACAAACCCAGAAGACTCTTTCAATAAGGAGCGTGTGTTTTTGGGGTTTTTGTGCCTGTTTTAAATCCCTGTGCGAGTCGTACCAGTCGGATGAAGATAAATGACTTTTCAAATGTGTCTTTAAACATTTATCACACGATTAGAACAGCTCCAGTGTTGTTTGCATATAGATTAATTTTAAATTTTGAGTAGCTCCAAACTATTTCACTCTCCACTTTTTAAGAACAAAAAGCGTCTCAACACACGTCTTGGGCTCCTTTTCAGAATCTTCTAAAACACACGATCCTTCAGCGAGGTTCTCCTGAAACGGTTTGGTCTCATCAGGAGATACTGTTGGATAAGACAAAAAAATGAATAAATAAAAGACATTAAAGAGGAGGCATTTTACTTCTCTGGGGCATTAACTGCTCACACATAATTACAACTACTTACATTTTTCTGAGGAGTGGAGCGATTTTAATGAGGCTAAAACAACAGCTGTGACTTCAAACTCAGACAAATCCAGGGTGAAATGATCAAAATTCGATTCTACTGAAGGTGTACGCAGTTTAAACACAGTGGAGCGCTTCGGTTATTACCACTTGATGACATCACAAGGTGGGTGTTTTCAGTTTGAGAGAAGCAGGAGTTTTATGAATTTAACACGTGTGAATGAAACAGAACACAACTGTCTGTTTGTGGTGCGAGGACGACACTATAACAGATACAAAGATCGTATAATTTAATGGAGCTGCACTGAGTGAAATACCACAGGTGTCTAAACGTGTTTTTTTCATTGTGGTTGTTCGACCTTCTCTGGGATGTTGTTTATTTGTCCTGTTTCGTTGGAGCGTTTGTCCGTGGACTTAAACGAAGGTGAGGGCACAGCGCCGTGAGTGGGAGTCTCCTGCTCACTCACATAAAAGCTGTTTGTCTGGTCCGCCCGCACCGTGGACGCCTCTCTCATACAGCGAGCTCAATTATCACAGACAATACGGTAATACACGCCAACACACGCTAATACACGCCAACACACGCTAACACGCACTAATACACGCCAACACACGCTAACACACGCCAACACACGCTAATACACGCCAACACGGGGGAGTCAAGGCCAAACAGAAGGCGGGGGATGGCTGTAGCTTCACCTGCACATTTACTGATACATAAAGCTAAAGTGGCTCAGTTACATCTACTTTAAAAAAAAAAACATGTAAGGCTTTGGTTTTAAAATCCATGAACTAACAGTGTTTAAAGATACAGAATAAACATCTTCAGATCAGTTCAGTTTATTTTTGTAAAGCTCAAAGTCATTAGTCGCCGATTAGAGCTGGACATGAGACCTGATTTAACCAACATCCATGTTCTTCCTCTTCTCCGGGGCCGAGTCGAGGGGGCAGCAGTCTGAGCAGAGACTCCCAGACTTCCCTCACCCCAGACTCTTCCTCTTCCTCTCCTCCGGTGGGACCCTGAGGTGTTCCCAGGACAGAGACATAGTCCCAGATTTAACCAACAGAAAGTTAGAAAATCAATGAGAGACATCGGCCAATAACAGACAAGCAGATTAATCAAGAGAAAACAAGCAGAGTGTCCCAGAGCGCCCCCTGTCCTTAGACCCTCCTTCTCGGCAAGGAAAAACTCAAAAAACAGAAGGAAAAAGAGAAACCACAGTGAAGGAGAAATCCACTCCCCTGGACAGTCAGCTGCAGGTGTGTCCAGGACTAATGTGAATCTATTTACAGAAAGAGTTCAAGACTGTAGAGCCAGAGGAGCTCGACTGAGAGACAGAGGGAGGCTTCTCCACGGCAGAGTAGGGGTCATCCAGCCACGTCAGGGTCATCCAGCCACGTCAGAGGTCATCCAGCCACGTCAGGGTCATCCAGCCACGTCAGGGTCATCCAGCCTGTGCTCAACAGTAGCTGTAGTTCTAATCAAATGGACAGGCGGCCCAAACATTTTCAGTGTAAAGCATAAACTGTCGTAATGAAGGGTGTGAGGCGGACCAAAGATGCGGGACTCGTGGCAAGTTTAAGGGTGTTTTATTGACAGAACAACAAGTGACGGGAGAACATACGAGGAGCTGGGTGCAGGGAACACAGCCGGTACCGGGAGACAGGGTCAGACACGGGAGTCCAGAGCAGTGCAGGGAGGCTGGATGCTGAGCGGGAACACGAGCGGGACAACAGGCAGACGAACATGAGCAGGAACAGGCAGAGACAAGAAGTGATGAATCAGGACACCAGCAGGACACGGACAGGTAGCACAGCAGAGACACGAGGACCAACAGTGAGGAGAACAGACGACCAGGCAAAGGGCTGGGTCCTGGCTCCTTTTATCCTCCTGCAGCTGTGTTAATTGCCCTGATGGGCTGCAGGTGCGTGTGGGAGGAGCCAGGGCTCCGCCCAGCTCTGGAGTCAGGCAGGTGAGGGAGGGGGAGGAGACACAGGAGGTGAAACAGGAGCAGGGAAGCGTGGATCATGACAATAAACTATATAAAGAAGTGGACTGAGAGAGAGAGAGAGAGATGTCACCCACAGCACTCAGCTAGCAGGTTAGCTTAGTCCATTTATATACACACACACACACACACACACACACACACACACACACACACACACACACACACACAATCTATGGTGTAAAGCCTGGGTCATCACTCAGCGACTCACCAAGCGACACGCTCCAGGATGTCACTGAAAACACGTCACAAATGTGGGAAAAAGTCAGTGCTAATGCCAATTTCAGAGCTTAATATTTATGTAACACTACTGATAATCTGCACATCTATGAATAATCGGGTCGTCTTTACAACATTTTTTTTCACATTTAACGTTTTAATTAGGGCTGTGCCCAAAACTCATTAATCACAATTAATGATTGTGACGCGTGAAAACACAGATCATGTGTATCAAGTCCTGGACCAAAAACCCCTGTCCGGACTGAGCTGCTGCACTTTTCTTTCTCTCTTCACTCATGATGGAGGCAGGTCCGCTGGACACGACAAAGAGCCCCCTGCTGGACAGAGACTGACACGACGAGTCTGCGCCGAGTTTTTAAACTGTCCAAAGAGTCAATAATCAGAAACAGCTCGTGTCAATCATGTTTACTTTGAAAACTATGGAGATATTCATGTTTATCAAGTAGAGCTGGTTTGAACCGGGAATGCACCAGAAGTGAAGCAAGTAACAACCACAGGACCAGAGACTTGGAATAATACTGAAACTGTCAAGATCCGCTCCTCCTCCTCCGCCTCCTCCTCCTCCTCCTCCTGCTCCTCCTCCTCCTCCTCCTCCTCCTCCTCTGGTCTGTCTGCGGCCGTGTCCCAATTCATCAGTTGCACATTTCAAAAGTACGTTCTGAAGTACGAGGCATTTTTAACCCTGTGAAAATCAGGTCCAGAACCTTTTATAATGTTCTCAGTTGTGCTAAAAAACCTCACAGACAGGGGGCGACGAGAGTGAAGAGTGGCAGGTCAAAGTCATCGAGAAAGAAGAGCCTTTAAGTGTTTTGAGATTTTAAAGTTCATTTACAAGAGACAAGTGAAGGAGAAACTCTGACAATCTGCCGTTTGACAAATCCTCAGAGTGAAAAATATCTTATAGTCGTCGTTCCTGAAATATCACTGAACCAAACTCTTTACCTTGGCCATAAAAAAGCACTGCACTTGATGGTTAAAACTAATTCTGACTAGAGCCTAGTGTTTTTGTGTTCTTGGGCAAGACTCTTCACCCATCTCGTTTTTGTCAGTTGTTCAAATGCAGCGTCAGTAAGAAGATACAGTTGTCAGTCAGCAATACATAAAAACAAGACAAAGAAGAAGTTAAATTATATTAGTACCGTCTCCGTAAAGATGTTATTGCTTTGCCTGGAATGTTCCACTGTCGTAATGAACAGGGTGAGAAGGACCAAAGGATGCAGCACTCGGGGCAAGTTTACAGTGTTTATTGACAGAAGTGACACAAAACAAGCAAATGACGGTAGATAACACGAGGAGCTGGTCCGGGTCCAGGAAGATTACAGAGGTGAAGATACGCAGACGAGGGAACAATACCGGTACCGGGAAACAGGGTCGAAGGCGGGAGTCCAGAACTGTACACGAGCAGGTAAAAGAACAGGTACATGAACAGACGATCTGCCCCCGAGTGTAGGGTCCTGGCTCCTCCTATCCCTGGCAGGCGTTACGTCATTTCCGGCGCGACAAGGACTGTCCCATTTCAACGCCCCCTACGCCCGTGTGACGAGTGCGCACAGCAAAATGTGCCCTACGTTTCCAGCGTTTCCGTGGAGATCAGACGTGACCAAAGCGTCCGTCCATGCAGACTTCACACACTTATATATCCCATGATGCACCGCGCTTATGCAAAAAGTGTACGCTAAAATGGAGCCAGCTATGAAAGGCAGGTTTAAATGTAAGTTCTGGTTCACATGAAGCTGGGACATGAAACTGTTGTTACATAAAATTGTTAAAAATTGAAATATGTTTGAGGCGACTCAACTTGGTGACGTCCTGTTAAACTGAGTTTACAGTGATTGTGTAACTGACCAAACTGAGCAGATTATCACTTACACTTGTATATGTGAATGTGCATCGTGATATTCATATTCTTCCTTATTTAAGAATATTCTTTTGTCTTTAGGGACGAGCAGACTGTGGACTTCATCCACATGAGGGGGGAGAGTGTGCACCTGTTCACAGGGGCCACATTCTCCACAGGGGCCACATTCTCCACAGGGGCCAAATTCTCCACAGGGGCCACAGGGGCCACATTCTCCACAGGGGCCACATTCTCCACAGGGGCCACATTCTCCACAGGGGCCACATTCTCCACAGGCGGCTTGAAAGAACAAAAACACTGATATACTCCCAGATAATATAAGGACCCTAGAAGTACATAGAAGTTGCAGTTACTGCGAATTTAACACCTTTACATTTGTACATATGTGTACTGTAAAGACTTAACCTGGATTTGTCTTTTTTATTCCGTCTGATCCACAGTCTGTACTTCTGTGTCACTGATGGCCCTTAACATGCTGATCTCACATCACAACTGACACTAAATGTACCTGTTTCTCAGACTGTTGCTCACAAAAACTTGTGAATCATTCATTTGGTAAAATAGGTAGAAGGTTTGATGATCAAAGAACACTCAAAAATATTCCAAAACACATAATGAACGACATAAATGGAATGTGCTGCGTAGTAATTGAACAAATGTTTCCAGTAACACTATGAAATCTGGAACAGGGCTGTAGAACATTCTGATTGTGTATTATTATAAGCTGCTGTATTTCTATTGGGGGTAAATGTGTTTTTCTGTATGACTCAGGATAATCCTGCAGAAGATGGGCCTGGAGGGGAAGGTCACACCCGCTCAGGCCAAAAGAAAGTGGGAGAACTTACTAAAGAAATATAAAGTCTGTATATGATCTGAATTTGTACTTATAAACCATTGTGTTCATCTTGTTTTCACTTGTGTTGTAGTAACATTTGTTCTGTTAAAGGAGCAAATATCCCAAAAGTGGAGAAGGAGTGGTGGGGAAGGCCACTGCAGAAACTTGGCCCTGGTTTGTCCACATGGATGAGGTGCTGGGGCAAAGGCTCCTCCCCCCGTCCTCATCGCCTCCATCCCTGAGGACACACCAGGGCCAAGTTCTGCCTGGCAGGAGCACCACCAGCCGCTGGAGGAGGAGGAGGAGGAATAGGAGGTGGTGGCGGTGGAGGCTGTGGAACAAGTGGAGCAGGAGCAGCAGCCGCAGCCACGACCACGACAAAGGAAACATGAGAGCGAGCTGGTCAAACTCTACAGAGAGGACTTGAGGTGGCAGAGGGAGAGAGACGAGAGGGAGGCTGAAGAGAGGAAACAGCGTTTAGAAAGACTTTTTTTGTTGCTTGAAAATTTTTTAGATAAAAATAAAATTTTTATTTACAATTATTGACATTTATAATTGTTCGAACACAAAGTACTATTTACAATATATTAACTTAAAACTCAAAAGTAACTGTGAAAATTCAAATCCATAAACCTGAGTGTGCCAGTGCCAGGTTTTAATCATGAAGACACACGTCCAGGACCTTGGCAGTGCTAATCGACCTTCAGAGTGCAGAGATTGAGGTCTTCATCTTCTTCTGGCTGGTAGGTGGGGCTCTCACACCGGTGCTGCTCCACTGTCCACCATGTTGTCCGTGGGCTGGGTTTGCAGGACTGGCTGGGGCTATAGATGACTGACATGTCACTTTAGAAAAATGGGAAAGCAAATCTTCTTACAGTGTTTACAGGTAATCACCCTGAAACACTTTCAGTGAGAATTTGAAACTTGCTATTATGTAAATACCTCGATATAATCCTGGTCTTGATTCTCACATGCAGCCATCTATAGCCCCAGCTGCTCTTCTAAAGGCCCTGGGCCTTGCCAGCCGTGCAAACCCAAGGGTCACTGCCTCAAGGTCATCATTGGTAGGGAGGCGGATGACTTTGCTTGAGTAGTGAAAATAGTTTGGCGTTCCTTGTGATTTAGGTTTTGTAGTGTGGGTTTATTCTGGGGGGTTTATTTTGTTAGTAGAATTTTTATACATTTACAGAGTCGAGGGATTTGAACCAGTTTGAGGTTGGAGAGGTTGGGATCATGAAGAGGAGGTCATTTATTTTAGGGAGAATTGACATTTTAACTGTTGCTATTGGGCGGATGAGGGATAACAGGGATAACATCCAAAGTTGGGGCTGTGACTGATTTGAGAAGGAGGTGTAGTTAAGACTGATCAGCTCTGACAGATGCCCAGGTGAGTGATGTGATTTGTGCAGATGGGTGTGGGGGGTATGGGCTATGCATCCCAGCTCATGGTCTGTAGAGGCAGGATGGTCGATTCATGCAGGTTAATTGAGTAATCTGAGATGAATTGTACAGTAATATATCATCTGCGTATAAGCCAATATTATGGTGATCAGTGGGTGGCTGAATTCCTGTAATTCCAGATGCAAGTGGTTCAATAAATATAGTGAATAAAGCTGGAGCGAGTGGACATCCTTGTCTGGTTCCTCTCTGGAGTGTGAATGTTTGAGGTCAGTCTGTTACTGTGGCTGTAGCTGAACTACGCAAGATACATATTCAGTTAATAAACGATTCCCCAAAGCCAAATTTTTGTAGTGTTGTTGGCAAGAAACCAGACCAGTTTACTCTGTCAAAGGCTTTTTCTGCATCTAGTGAGACTATGATGTTTGGATTTTGTTGAGTAGTTGAATATTGCGTTAAATTGAATAGTTAAGTGTTACTTGATGTCTTTTTAATGCTTGTTTGTTGTTTTTTTAATGAAGCCTGTTTGATCTGTCACAGTTCTGTCTGTTCACATGTTTATCCTCAGTCCAACCTGTTTTTCCTGCAGCTGCCTCTCGTTTTGTTAATCAGTCCAGGGTCGAAACTGAAACCTCATGAAACATTGAACCACTTTGAGACGTTGCACTGAAAATGACTCACTGCTTCGAATCATTTGACACAGTCAGAAGAGCGACATCTGCTGGATTTGTCTGTGTACTGCATGTGTGTGGATGTGATGTAAAGTATTTGTGAACCTCGCTTATCCCCTTCCTCTAACCCCCACTCCCCTACTCTGTGACTTTTATCTGGATGAATTTGATCACTTCTATTTTATTTTTATTCTCTTATAACTTATTCTTCTGTTTATTATGAAATTATTTTACATTATTCTGTGTCAACTTATGTTTAAATTAAGTCGCTTTTCCCACTGTTACTTCCCCCTCCCCAAACAAGCTGGGATGTAACAAAAAAAACAAAAAACAAACAACCAAGATGGAAAAATGGTAAAGAAAGAAGTAATTTAATTAACAGGAATGTAAGAGTAAAAACTAAAAGGGTACCTTGCAAGGGGTAAACAAACATAAGGTTAACTAAAACATAAATTCAGTGACAAAAGAAAATCTCATGACTATCGAAGTGTCTCATTATCAAATAGTCATTCCCCTCTGCAGCGACTAGAACAGAAAGGACACGAACAAACAGACTGAACACCTCAGACCACAGCCCCGAGCAGGTGTCCCCAATCTTCTTAAGTACAGGAGGTGGCCCCGTGATTGGCCAAGGCTGGAAATCAGTCTTACCATAGTGTAGAAGGGATCCAACAGCCCCGGGGTGTGGGGAAAGAACAAAGATTCAGGGACAAAGACAGTTAACACAGGGACTTAAGGTCTAGGCCCTAACACTTTGGTGCAGCTCACGTGTTTAAATGTGCTACACCAATAAAATGGCTGCTTTCTAATAAAAATGTACTTTTCAAACCGGTGTCTTTGTGTGCTTTACTTATATGTATGAGTTGTTCTCTGACTTATTCTCTGCCAAATAAAAAGTTTGCAGCTTCAGAGACATTTTAAACTGAAAAAGTGGAGAATAAAATGATGTGGTGAAGCAGCTGGGACAGTGATAGTGCAACTGTAGTTTTTCTGAAATTGGAACATTTTTGGACAAAGGTGTCGGGTGTGAGTGGGGGAAATGTGAGATAAGGTATTTGTAAAGAGATTTTTATTCAAGAAAAGAATCATTTGAGCTGGGTTTGAATCTGCTCCTCTTCTGGTTCCTCTGCAGCTCTGGAGAAGACGCTCACATGGCTCTGATGTTGCATGTGTCTTTTTTCAGCAGGTAAAGGTGGAGAAATGTTTTTTCTTCCTGACCAATACTTGAGAGGGGGTCTTCTCCTCTGATGAGTAGCACTGAACTTCAACAGTGGCATCAGCTGTGGCACCGTTAGATCCTTGAGTTGCACCTAAAACGGAGAAAAAGACCAAATTAACCAATGCTAATTATTTAAATAGCTAAAAACAAACAAAAAAAGCTACAAACAACACGACTGTCCAGAAGGTCCCACAGTCACTTTCCTCCACTTCTGCAAGTTCAGGTGTTTCTCCTGATCCTGTTTAAGTGGATCATACAATTATTTGTATTTTGTTCGACATAAAAATGTTAAAAAAAAAACAATGAAAATATAAACCTGTGAAGTTGATGGTGTTGCTCTGTCCTCATCAGTCTGGCACATTCAGATGTTATTTTGGCCACAGCATCTTGAGCAGGTTTGATTCCCAAAAGCCAAAGTTTTAAATCTTGGGTCCAGCACAGTGGCCATGGCCAAAACAGACATTTTCAACACTGCATCTTGTGCTGACAGAGTGTTGCAGATGTGTGAATGTTACTGCAATTGGGCTTTTTCAGAGTGGTGAAAGTTTGTGCTGAACGATTCTTATTATTGGTGTAACGTTTGAGGCCGACGGTTTTCTCTGCTGCAGGTTCATTAGAAACAAGATGAACTGGTCCATCTTCTAAACATTCACTCATAGTGACGAGATGAAGCTCCATGAAGCATCGATACTTTCAGCCAACTGTGTCGCACATGTACCAACACTTCATAAGGATTCATTTACTCTATAGCGCCATCAACAGGTCAGTAAAATGTACCACAATCTAGTTTCCACCTCAGCGACATCAATGAACAAATGTACAAAACCTTAGACAGGACGACAGTGAAACATTAGAAACAGAAGTGCACTGGTGTTACTTGTAGTAGAGCTTCTGATTAAATAAACAGAATTAAACCCCAATATGTTCCATTAGTTTTTGTTGTTTTTTTTAAATAGTTTCTTTAAAGACTCAGGACTAAGGCGGTTCCACTTTTTTGTGAGGATTTTTCCTGCTTTGGAAAAAAAAAACTTTCACAGGCCCAGATGAAGCTGGAGTCACAGGTTCATGACAGTGTGAAACATCTGGAAACTTATTTCTTTTCTTTCTCCTGCAGTGGCTCCTCCCTCATTTTATAATTACTATATAAGACAAACCTTGTTGGGAGAGATCGAGTCAAAGTTCTTCCAAACAGGGGAAAACTTTCTTTTTGTCGCTGGTTCCATCTTTTAAACAGTCGGATAAAAAACAAACACAAGATGTGAGTCGACTCCATTGAGTTTCTCTGTGTCTTATATTTCAAATGAGACGCGCTTCACGCCAAACCAGCAAAACACGTCTGAATCAGTCATGTGGTCGGTGCTTCAGAAAGGTTCGAACGACATCGCTCACGTGATCAAACCACGCTCCGATCCACACTTCTCCTGAATTTGTACCGATTACTCGAACCACACGTCGAAGCCTCGACACAGACGTAACATCACTGCTCATGATCTCATGATCTCTGCAGGAGGTACATCAGCCTCAGGAGAAGTATGTGCTGCTCCGACTGGCTCATGCTGTTCAGTCGTTGTAGCATTAAAAAAGTTAAATTCCACCTTGTTTGAACTTCTTGAATTAATTTGTGGTGGCTTGTGCTTGTTTAGCTGTGTCTGGAGTTCTCCAAGTTTTACTTTTGCTTTGACACTTGTTTTGAAGAAAGTCACAGTTTTCCTGACTTTGAGTCGTGTATCTGCCAGCGCTGGGGTTTGCTCTAGTGCCTTTTTCACTACTAAATTGAAACTGGGCAAAACATGGCACATTTCTGACCCCAAGGAGCTTGGCGCACAGCAGCATGTTGGAAGCATCGTCTGTTATAAGACAATGAACCTTGTGTCTTAAACCCCATGTGTCCAGCTGTAATGCCACTGCATCTTTTAAGTTTTCTGCAGTGGGAGCTTGATCAAAATGGCTCAGACCAAGCAGAACGCTTGATAGCCTCATGCTATCGTCCACTTAGTGGCAGGTAGGCATCCATGTTCATAGAGGTCCACATGTCTGCAGTGATACTGATGGACTGTCCCTTCTCAAGGTCCTTTATGGTCGGCTCTTTGGCCTCTGTATATTTCTTTTCAGTCATTCCCTTCCAGCCTGACGTGGGCAGGACGGAGCCTGAAACCTTTATTCTCCACCATTTTGAAAGGCTGAAAATCTGTGACCATCATTTCAATGACTCATCCAACTCAGACTGGTGGCATTAAAAATAATAATATGTAAATTAATTGTACATTAAAATGATGTAACGTTTTGTCTGTGTGTTTAGTGAAGCATGTTATTACCACATACATTTTTTTATGGTTTTTGGTTTGCTGCACCACCAGGTGTAATAGTTCTGCCTGATTGTTCATCCTCATCCAGCTCCATGTTCTGCTCCTTCTTTTGTTCCCTCCCTGTTTTTGATGCAGCTGACTCTCATTTTGCCAATCAGCCCAGGGTCGTCTATATCTCCTCCCTCAGTTCAGTCAGTTTTTGCTGGATCATTGACCAGTAAAGAGCAACTCTCAGCTCGTCTGAAACTATCTGTTATTTGCATTTCTATGGGGATGGGCAAAACGAAGCCTCATGAACCAGCAAAGCTCTCGAAACAAATGATTCGAGGCTTCGAATCACTGTTCGAATCACGACTCTACAGCGGCCTCTGGTGGCGATGTATCAGTATTTCTCCACAGTGGCTCAACAAAACACATCCTGACCTGACATGTTTCTAATAAAGCTTGTTCTAGTAAAGTTTGTGTAAGTGTATGTTACAAATTAATTTGTGTAAATAAAATTAAATAAAGCCATGGGAGCTCTGCATTAATCAGATTTCAAGGTTTTTATTCAAAAATAAAAAAATTTCTGCAGTGGAGGGGTGCAAGCGGTTTCTTTTTTTGTTTCATCCCTCTCCTGCTTTTGAAAACACTCGTTCACATGGAACACTGGTTGCAGATATGGCCAGAAACTTTTTTGTTTGTATAAATGAGGAAAAATCACTGCCCTCTGTTTCCAAGAGACAAGTGGGTCTGAGGTTTGGGGAATAAACGGGTCTTGTAAATATTTTCCCACTTCAACTGTGGCGTCTGCAGTTCTGCTGTGGGTGGTGGTTTTGTTCTTTACTTTTTGGTCAAATAGAGACAAAGACTGTCTTCTGCTGTGGAGGATGATGATGATGATGATGGAGGTGATGATGCTGCTGCCAGTGAGATTTGAGGTTCTAAAAAAAATAATGAAATTAAATTAAAAAGTGTTCACAATAAATGTTGACAGAATATGACCTATAAAGATGTTTTAATCGTCTCCAGGTGTTGCTACAGGCTGCATTACTGCAGCACACTCCAGCTGTTTTTGGGCTTTGTGCCTTTGCTGGGGGGTCACCAAAACCCAGGCTTTTAAAACGAGGGTCCTGCAGTGTTGCCGGTGCAAGTGGCCTATATGTTTCATACTGGCCACATCTTTGCTGCAGGCCATCCTTCAACAGCCTGTTCATCAGTACAAATATTCACACTATTAATATAGTTTGTTAGTATCATTACAGTTGTTGTTGTTGTTGTAATAATTATTGTAGTTGCTCACCCAACTGCAGAGTGGATTGTTGCTTTGTTTGTTTCAAATGCTCAAACAGCTCATGCTGCAGCGTTCTGTACAGCGGGATCAGTTCTGAGGCTGAGACCCTCTTCTCCTCTGACAGCTCTGTTAGAAAAAGAAAAGATACAATAGATTTATCTCAGTGCAACCAACAAATACAATGAAATTATTAATTACTATCAAAGTACCAGTTGTTGCTGCCTTGAAAGGCTGCAGCAGAAACAACGATTCCTGAATGATTTCATAATCAGCACTGGTCAGAGGAGAAATGTCATTCTCCAGATTGGACAGAGCTGCTCCCACAGGTTCTTTGCTCATACAGCCGCTGAAACATGTCAAAAGTGCTGTTCCACCTGGTATCCACCTCCTGCATTAGTTTGAGCGTTGGCCGTCCCATCAGCATTTGCATTTGGTTTAGTTTTTCTTTGGCCTTGCTGCTGGACCTGAACAGTCCCACCACTTTCCTGCTTTTGTCCCTTATATCATTAACAACGGTGTATGATCCAATGCTTTTTTCACATTTAAATTGAGTGTGTGAGCGAAGCAGGAGATGTGCCGGAGGTTGAGGAGCTGGACACTCAGCTTCATGTTGGCAGCATTATCTGTGACCATAAAGCTGACCTTCTCAGTAATGCCCCAGTCAGCCCTGAGGAGCCTCTGTGCCTCTGTGCTGAGCGGGATGTGACTGTGAAAAATGACTAACTCCCAGTTTTACCGTCTCCAGTTTGGAGTCAGGTGCCACATAGTGAGCCGTGACTCCGATGTAGCCGTCCATGTTAATGGAAGACCACATATCTGTGGTGAGGCAAACTCAATCAGCCTTTTTGAGCTCTTCTTTGGTCTTCTCCTTGGTTTTTTCATACAGCTCATTTATCATGTTTGCCGCAGCTTTTCTTGATGGGAGGACATATATTGTGTATAATGTGTATGATATATATATATAATTTTTTGTATGCAGGGAATCTATGATAAATCACAAGAAAAATATGTTATGTATCATATCACATTGTGTACTCTTATGTTTTCCTCTTTAGTCTTTACATACGCCCATCACTGGAAACTGCCCCTGTGGATTCAGATGGTGCAGAAGTTGTTGCAGAATGCACAGCCCTGTAGTTGCAGAACATTGGGGTAGTACTCCCTGCAAATGCCAACTGTTCATCGCAGATTCTGCAACGTACCTGAATATAAACAGAGAAGTGTAAAGTACTGGAGTAAAGGAGTGCAGTACAAGTACAAGCTTTATACAAAAAAGTTACTGAAGTAGAGGTTTGAGTGCCCATCAATCATCAAACTTAAGTGGAAGTGCTAAATATTCAAAATATGTAGTAAGAAATAAGTAGAAGTATGCCAAAAGTACTGAAAATAAAAGTATACTTTTCCTTAATGAAGACAACGTGTACTTGAAGTGTCACAAGCTTCAAATGTTTTTATTAAAGGCAAAACTTTTTTTGTCTGAAGCCATTTAAAGACAAAACAAAAACATTCATATAGCTACATGGATTTGGTGAGATTTTGTTTAGCTTTGATTATAATAGTTACAGCTCATTAAAATGTGCTGGAGTAAAAGTGTTATATGTAACTAAATGTAGTGCAGTAAAAATAAAAGTAGGAGAAACTAAAAATACTGCATTTTAGTACTTAGTAGCCCAATTGTTTGACTTTGTTACTATGCATCTCTAAATGTGAGCATCAATGAATACAAAATTAAATAAAAGAGCTGTTTATTTTGTAGATATTAAACATGTGTTTTTCGACATGTGGCATGTGGTCTTACATCAGAGTTTACAAAAACACTTTGCAGTAGCTGTTATATTGTGAAAAATTATAGATGAAATTGGTTGTTTTATTCTGAAAGTATGACACTTCCGGCAAAAAAAAAACAAACTGTCTCACTTGACGGAAACTCGTGGCAAATGCCCTGGGCTGATGTAATTACTCTGTATGTGATTGTTGTGTTAGGGTTTTCAATAAATATGAACTTTCTGAGTGCCTCAGTCTTTTTTCTCATGTGTAAGACTGTTAAACTTAAGAAGGCCATTAAGTTAATTCATTGACACCATATTGTGGCCAGACACTATGAAGTGCTCCCACATTGTGGAGGATCTCCTTCTTGATCTGTAAATGTATTTGATTTCTCAACACACTAAATCGTACTGAAACTAGCAGGTGCTCATCTCAAAAGGGCCACAGTTCCAGTGTGAGTTGTAACAAAAAAAATGTAAAAAGAATGTTACACTTCTGATGTGTAAATGTCCATTTTATGATAGTCCCTGAGTTTTGATTGTCCGTAGGCTAAAAGCCTTTGGGTGTGAGTGTGCAGGTGTGAGTGAGTGAGAAGGTGGAGGGGAACGAGGCTTCCAGAGCCTCCGACCAGACCAGCAGGCGCTAACTGTAGGTTCTGTCTTTGTCCGGCTCCAAGACAACTTTTAGCTCACCATCGGTTAAAGTACCTCAACTGTATAATATAAAACAGGACTATAATCAGTAAATTAGCAAAGAACCGACTGCCGGGCTGGGAGCTTCTCCTACGCCCCCCCGGCCTCTCGAAGGCCTCGGGGGCTGGTGACCAGACTGTGATGACCGAGGCACATGTGAAGTCCTGGGCCGATCACTCCGCAAGTGCCTAGACCTTGTAACAGGACGCCGGGGGGCCACAAATGGGCTTGGTGGCACCGCATATGTTGCTGGTGTGTAGTAGAAGACCCAGGAGCAATAGGAGGAGGGGCTCGTCAGTGAAGGCCCGCCAGCTGATGTCTAGTCTGAGAGGCCTGGGCTGTCCGTTGCAAAGCTTCCAGCGCTGCCTCTCCAAAAAGTTCACCCATAACCATAGGTAATCTTCTGAAGGTTCTCCTACGGGTCTCGGTCAAGGGAGATTGTGCCAACCAAACCTGCCAATGCGCCTGGGTCAGGATGGACAGCAGGCGGCCCAGCTCCCTTGACATAAAAGCAAATGCTTGTAGGGACGTGTCGACCAAGCCTTGGGTAGCTGCATAGACATTAGAAGGCTCTAGTGAAGTCGCTGAACCTAACAGTAAATGGGACAGGGAATTGCCAGTACGACCCATGCGCACCCCAGAGTCGTAAGCTTTACACAGCAATTCGTCAGTAACCCGGCACTGAGGTCGCGGGCACCTGGCATTGGGTCTCTGGCCTCCCTTATTGTGGCTCCAGACGAGGCTCTCAGCTGGTTCAATCGCTGGCATGTGTCCCAAACCAAACTTGGGCGTATCCTGCATGGCAGCAAGGACCCTTCCATCAGATGTCGGTTTAGAAAATGCTTTTGTATCTGACCAGCAGGCTTGTAGTTCCTTAATATACTCCGTAGAGGGGGGAACCAAAAAGGAAGACGCAGAGCTCTGTCGTCTAAAAAACGCACTAGAAACCACAGGCTGCGCTGCCGGTGCCTCCAACTGTAACCGTGCAAAAGCCACGAGTAAAGAGGAGGCGGCTGAGTCATCGTCACGTCCCTGAGAGCAGGTGGAGTTGTGTGAGCTCAGCTCTGAGATGTTAGAACACGCATCCAAACCGTCCCCAGTATGCGGGTCAGTGTCGTGGAAGTGCGTATCTGACGCCGCCACAGACAAGGCATCGTCTTCACAAACAGAAAACACATCCCGCTGGGCAGCTCGCTGGTCACTATCCTGGGTCTGCATGGACTCAATTAGAGCTTTCATTCTAGTGAGCTCTGAAGTAAGCCTATCCACCTTCGAGGATAATCCCGCAGAGCGATCCCCTCTGCTGCGCCTAAGCGGAGTAGGGGAAGTGTCGACAGCAGAGCGCTTCCTCCTCACCTTCCCGCTCGCCGGCAGCTGGGTGTCCTGTATATCAGAGGACCCAGCTCCTCCAAACGCGGCGGCGGTCAGCACGCAGGGATCTGGGCATAATGCTGCAACTCATGAAAGCATTTTCCGTCAAGCCTTCCTTAAGGTGGTCCACACCCAAACATAAGGGGCATAAATCATGTCCATCCTCAGGTTGAAGCGGGGTCATGTGCTCTACAGCACATGGACTCCATCACAACCGACGCAGGTCGAGCTGAAAACGCCACTCTCGATCCGCCAACTGGGGTTAAAAATACCAGGTCGAGCCGAAAACGCCACTGGTGGTAGACTCGAAAACTCAAAGTGAACAGTAACACTGCTGGTAAAAAGGAGCTAAAGAACCGAGCATAATTCTAGAATAACAGAGATATTTTAGCCGAATGCGGCAACAGTCAACACAAAAGTCAAGCTGAACTGAACACGGCAGCAAATACAAACCAGCTCCACCGAACCCGGTGTCGCTTCCAACAAAAAATGCAGAAACTACTTACCATACGGTCTTTGTAAAACGTGCACCTCACCGGCGTCAGGGAACCACCCGCTCCAGGTGAGGCACTCCACCACGAGCAGCTTACGCAGCCCCTGAGGGGCGAGTCACCCTCGCTGCCCCGACTGTGATATACTCCAATCACAAGTCACGGGACTCTGAGCAGTGAGCTGCCTCCAAAGGGAGAAAATTGTGGTACCAAGCAGCATCCGCGAGTCACCACAGCACACTCGACCTAAGAGCGAGAAGGAAAAAGGGACTGTGCTTCTGGAGTCACGTGACTATAGAGCCTTATGTGGGTCAGCGGAGGGTCATAGGTGAATTTGTTGATATTAAATCTCGACCTGCGCATGCGCAAGAGTGAGCATCCAGTGCTTGAAGCACCGCCTCTGGCGTCAGAAGGGTGAAATAGAACTATAGGTTCTGTTCACTTTAATTCAATTCAATTCAATTTCAATTCAATCATTACATAATAATATTATTATTATGAATGATTGTTTATCAGCAGTTTTTGTTGTAACACAGAAAATGAATGGTTGAGTGACTAGAGTAAATTGTTAATGTGTGAAATTAACTTTAAGCAAAGTGCAATGCTATTAATAGGAAAAACTGCCTTATGTTACCTCTCCCTTTAACTACAAGTTGCACAACATTCTTACCCAATAATCCCCCAGTAGAATGTGGTAATATCATATGTTTTTTGTAAGAGAAAGTGAAGAAGGGCTAATGCTTTAGATTTTTATTCAGGAAAAGAATCATATCAACAGTATTTGGCTGTAGCCTACTCCTCTTCTGTCGCACTATCTCCAGCTTTGGAGAAGACCCGCTCACATGGTACAGAAGTGGCTGGGATGTGGAGGTCGTCTTTTGCCATTCTATGGAGATGTGGATAAATGTCTTTTCTGCGTTCCCAGTATTTGAGCGGGTCTTCTCTTGAGAGGTAGGCCTCTGAGAGGTAGCGCTGAACCTCTACTGCGGCATCAGCCGTGGAGATATTTGTTCCTTGGGTTGCACCTAAAGGTAAAAATACAAGTTAATGAGGATACAGCTTAAGTTTATATACGTTTTTAAACCTAATAAAGTGAAATACAAACCAACTCGACAGTCTAGAAAGTCCCTCAGACTGTCACCCTCCTCTGCTTCTGAAAGTCCTGCCTCTTCCTGTAATGGTCCCTAGAATTTATGAATGAAATGTTATAAACTATGATTCTAAAAAATAGAGCTTACCTGGGATGTTACTGGTGTAGCTCTTTCTGCCCCAATAATTTTGGAGCTTTCCGCTGTGAGCCTCGTCACTGCTTCTTGTGCATGTGTCTGGTTCCCAAAAGCCAGTGTTTTAAATCACATTCTCTCGTTGCACTTGAGGCTTGTTGCAGGTTCTGACAGAGGGCACCTGCTGCTGGTTGCTCTAATGTGACTGCTCTCTGGGCCAGTGTGTGTTGAATCATTCTTGTTATGGGAATGATTTTTGATGCTGACACAGTTTTCTCTGCAGACAGTTCATTTGATGCCAGATTAATTGGGCCAAGTACACCGAGGCTCTCTTGAATGATCTCATAATCCGTGGTTGAGATGGGGGGGTCTCAGACGAGAGGGAGGCCAGTGCTGCTGCAACAGGTTCGCGCTGTTCAAACAATCTTTCCAGCATTAAAAAGGTGGAATTCCATCAGGTGTCGACCTCTAGGAGGAGTTTGTGTTGTGGCTTGTTTAGTTGTTTTTGGACTTCTGTTAGTCTCTCCTTGGCTTTGACACTGGTTTTGAAAAATGTTAAAAAAAAATTCTGGCTTTTGTTCTTATGTCGGCCAGTGGTTTGGTCCAGTGCCTTTTTTACAAGTAGGTTTAAAATGTGTCCGTAGCAAGGTACATTTGCAACACCAAGGAGTTTGGCAGAGAGGAGCATGTTTGATGCACTGTCAGTTATAAGACATTTTACTTTTTGGCTCAAACCCCATTTTTCCAACTGCACCACCATAGCATCTTTAATGTTTTCAGCTGTATGTGATACACCAAGGAGTACACTGTAAAAGTTCATGTTATTTACAAAGTGGCAGGTTACATATTCATGGAGGTCCACATGTCTGCTGTGAGGCTGACTCAATATTCTCAAGACGTTTTTTTTGTTTGCTCCTGCACTTCTGCATATTTATCCTCCAGCATAGATTTGACCACCGGGCGTGTCGGTAGAACATAATCTGACGGCCTTAAAAATAGTGAATACATTGATAAAACGTGAATGAATGAATGAATATAAACCTATAGAGTTATGAGTGAGTGGTTAAGCAGTTCTTTCCACAGCCTTGTCCACGTGGGCTCATACTTGTCTGACTGCACCAGGAGCACATGCAGCAGCCACTGCTTCTGGATTGTTTCAGGATGCTTTGTGCACAAATGCCGAACCATTGAGGACGTATTGTTGCAATATACCAGCTCTTGACCACATTTTAAGCACTTGACTTGTGTGGGGGATTCTTCAAGTCAAAGTGCTCCCAGACATAAGAGCGAACTCTTTTTGCTGGCTGTCCTCGACCCTCCACAGCCCTTCCTGTCTTACCTGTCCTGAACTTTCACACAAACTGTCACTCTCACTCTCAAATTTTCACACAAACTGTCACTCTCACTCTCAAATTTTCACACAAACTGTCACTCTCACACAAACTTTCACACAAACTGTCACTCTCACTCTCAAATTTTCACACAAACTGTCACTCTCACACAAACTTTCACACAAACTGTCACTCTCACTCTCAAATTTTCACACAAACTGTCACTCTCACTCTCAAATTTTCACACAAACTGTCACTCTCACACTCAAACTTTCACACAATAGTCAGAGTTAAGCAGGCCTGCAATAACTGAAACCCTGAACGCTCACTCTCATTTACCTTTCTATAACACTGTCATTTACCTACTTGATTGGCTACAACTAGCCGACCACTCTCACTTACCTAAAACCGCCAAATGACTTTGTAAATGAAAGTGTACAGCCCAGACTCGGTCTGTCTCTTATAGGCCAAAGCCCAGACTATAGACAATGTACAAAGCCTGTTATATATATCCATATTACACTTTTCTTACCTTTTTTACCTTACCTGATATCTTACCTTTTTATTACCTTACCTCTTGTCTGTATCTTACCTGTTATTACCTGAAATTTTATCTCAACAAACTTTCCCTTTCTCAAACAACAATAAGCAGCAGCGTCAGCTCAAGACCCACAGTATGAAGAGAATTCTGAACTCTTCTAAAGCGATGACATAATTACAGGCCAATTCGGACTTCCCACAAAACAGCTCACACTCAGAGCTCACACTCAGAGCTCGACACGCGGCGATGACGTAATGAAGCCCCATTTGTCATGGTCACGTGATTTTTAGCCAAGTGAATCACATGTCGAAACAGTGCTTCAAACACTTCTGGTTCATAAGCTCCACACTGCCCCGAGATCAGACTCGAGCAGAACATCTCCAGCTGTACCTGCTTTAGTCCCTGTCTGAGTCCCTGGAGTGGAGGCAAGTGAAGCTTCATGAAGCACTGAGGCTTTCCTAACAATTGTGCCGAAAAAGATTTGAAGCTTCAAGGTTCAGGGGCGGTGACATCTGGTGGACAACTGAAGCCATAGCAGCCTCTAAAGACACGACTGAAGCACTGGCACTGTTTCAATCTCATGACAGCAATAAAAATTCAGAAAAGTCTGTGTGGTCATTCAAGTGTCTGGTTCATTTATACCAAACAAGGTTTATATCGTCATTACAATAAAATATGCAGATGCCCTCCCCCAAACTCTAAAACACCAGATTAACCCAAAGAATAAATGCTAATTATATTAAGGGATAAATGTTGTTTGGCCTTTACGACAGAACATCTACAATCAATAGACACACAGACATATATACAGTATATATACGTTTATATTTACTTACTGTCAGTATTTCCAGTACTGTCAGAGTCACTGTTTGCTGGGTCTTGTCTTGATGTTTGTCACACAAGTGTCTCAGCAGAGATGATGTGTTGTAGCTCAAAGACAACTCTTATGTGCAGAGCAAACACCTACAAGCCGTTGTAATTTTGAGACCCATTAAAAATGTATAATACAAACCAAACATGGAAACATAAAGTGCCGTAAACTGCATTATACCTTATTTGGTTGTATGAGATCAAAATGATCCCACCTGCAGAACGTCGCTTATTTGTGTTACTCGCCATGAAACTTTCCAAAATACTCACTCTCCAAATCTCTATCTCCTCTCAGCCTCATTTTGAAGCATAATGATGCGTCTTATACAGCTGGAATAGCACCAAACCTCAAATCTGTCAAACCTGTCGAGCTGTGATTGGTTCAGAATAAAATGAAACATCCTGAGCCAATGACACACACTGAAAGACAATGAGCCAATGAAAAGCTTCGAAACAGCTGCAGAAATGAAGCACGGAGCGAAAGAGCAGCGACGTCTGAAGCTTCAAACATCATCGGTCACATGACACTGGTGTTTTGCTCTGACACAGTTTTGAATCACTCCACTTCAGGAAGAGTGATACAAGGAAGTGATACAAGCTCCAGAGCCTCGGTGTCATTTGCCCATCACTACGTCCCTGTTTCTGAGCTTATTTCTCCAGCCTGTTCCCTGTTTCTGAGCTTAGTCCCAGTGTTGGATGAGGTTTTTGTTATTAAATAAGACATAATTCCTCAGTTGTTTTTTCCCTGATTTACAATATTCTGAACGACCTGTTTGTTGGACACTTTTTGAGTTGCATTTGAGTCCAATTCACCCACTGACAGAACATTTTTTAAACATTCTTAAACATGTATTTAACTAAAAGTGCACATATCCAGTTGAATTATCTGTTAACTTTCCCTCAGGACACACAGCTTCAGTTAAAATTGTCTTTTTTAAAGTGCAAATACTGTTCAGAGTGCTGTGTGCTTTTAAAGTGCCTGTAGTGAAAGGTGCTGTTCTCTTGGTCACAAAGGGGCAAATGAGTTTACACATGTTGAGTTGTATTTTTTTTTAAACCCACAAACTGCAGCTGATCCTCACGTGGACTCACTCTTATGTCTCACTCTTATGTCTCACTCTTATGTCTCACTCTTATGTCTCACTCTTATGTCTCACTCTTATGTCTCACTCTTATGTCTCACTCTTATGTCTCACTTTTGTTTTCTTGCTATGAGACTCTTTAGATCAGAAGCAGCGCTGCAGAGCACAGGCTTTTTATGGTTTTATTAGTTTTCTGAGCAGAGAGGAGGAGGAGGAGGCGACTGTTCCACGACTTTTTTGGATAGATCTTTTCGCACAAACGCTCCACACTGGATATATTTACCACATCACATTTACACTTTTACCAGGACTGATGAGCAGAATTATGACAGAGTTTGGCTCATATTATCTGTTTAGCTTCAGCTTTCCATGTGGATTTATTTATTCATTTGGCCCAGTCCTATTATTACCTGCCTGGTGAGGTCTGGAGCTTCTGGTACAATGATCGATAAAGAAGCACTTATGGATTGTGCTGCACATGGAGCTGCGTCCTGGAGCTGGAGACTTTATGATTACAGTAATTAGAACAGGACTAAATAAATGTGAATATGTGAGAACATGTTTGTGAAGGACAGTGGAGTCTGAGGTTCTGCTGAGATGGACTATGGCACGTGTTTGAGACGTCGCCGCCCTCTTGTCTCCATGGTGAACGACATCACATTTATATAAGCAGGTGGTGCTACCAGCCATGTTACAGGTCATATCTGCGGAGAGGCGAATCCACTCATAGTAAAAAGTCTGAATTCCACTCTTGACATAAAAAACATCACTGGTGGAGCTGATAGATCCACTGACTCCCAGGTCGGTGGTGCGATTTACCTCCCACAGATGAATACTGCTGTCGTTTCCTCGAGCAAGACACTTACTGGCCAGAGTGTCACTGTGAAAGGTGGAAAGGTGCTGTACAAAAGTGTGAACATTTATAGATGTGACAGTTTAACTTGGCTTAATGCTGAGATGAGTTAAAGGAACTTCGCTCTTACCGTTTAAAAACAGAGGAACTACAATCAGTGATGAGCAGATGAAGCTTCATGAAGCACTGAGCCTTTCGTCCAGTTGGTTCCAGCACAAAGCTTCTGGAAGCTTCATCTGCTCTAGTACGACATCTACTGGACATGTATATTGTAGTGATGTGTGTGTGTGTGTGTGTGTGTGTGTGTGTGTGTGTGTGTGTGTGTGTGTGTGTGTGTGTGTGTGTGTGTGTGTGTGTGTGTGTGTGTGTGTGTGTGTGTGTGTGTGTATATATAGGAAGTATGGAAAAATGTTATTTTGAAATGATCATTCACAGTGGGGTGAGGGTGGTTGGGGTGTGGACAATGATTGTGCTTTTGTGTGAGCTTTGAGGTAAAGAACAGGGAGTGAAACCCCGGAGGAGGAGCGACCCTTCGGCCCTGGAGAAGACGACTCTCCCCTGTGTTTCCACGGTCAGGGGAGCAGGAGGTTTGACATAAATGTTACGATGGCGACCAGAGTCAGAGCGCTGAGGCCATCCCCACCAAATCCCCCGGGCCGCAGTAAAATTGTCAAACGTTGACCGGTCTGCGGTGAGAAAAAGGTTGGGGACCACTGGTTTAGGGGACACATCATTGGTTTTTGTTTAAGAACACTTTCTCCACTGTGGCAGGTCTTAGGCGATTTCTTTTTTTAGACAATATTTCTCCTGCTTTGGAAAAGACCGGCTCACAGGGCACAGATGAGGCAGGCGTACACAAGAATGCCACTGCCAACTTATATAAATGAGGACAGACATATTTCTGTCTCTGTGTTGAAGAGGGTCCATCATGCACCGCGGGACCTCAATATTTGCATCTGCTATTACGTTTTGCATTTGTCTGACGCTGTCATCCAGGCCACGCCACAGGCTGTTACCTAAGAAATAAAAGTTTTTTTGTGAGTTTAACAGTTTATATAAACTCAAAATGGATTAACAATAGTACCTTGGGAAACGGCCTCAGCAGTTTGTGACGTTGATGGCTGTGGTGGTGGTGGTGATAGTGGTGAGGAGGAAGAGGAGGTGGTGGTGGTGGTCCTCATTATGGAAGCACATTCTGCTTTAAGTCTTTTTTCTGTTTCACCCGCTCTTGTAGGGCTGAGAAATCTCATTTTTTTTAACCTTGAGTCCAGAAGTGTCGCAGGACACATAATGCTCATAGCTTGGATCCTGTCCAGCTTCTCTCTCAGTTGCATCCTCAGCTTTTCAGCCAGAGAAGACCCGATGGATGGTGTTTTTTGTATTTCTTCACTGAGGCAATGATCCATCATAACAAGCAACGGTATGACCTTTGAGCCAGACACCCTTTTTTCCTCAGAGAGCTCGGTGGTTGCATCATTAAATGGTCCGAGGACAATCAGACACTCGAAATGATGCTGTATTCCTCTGATGAAATGGGTGAGATGTCTGGAGTGAAACTTGCTCAAAAAGTCTTTGCAGCATATTGAAAGTGCTGTTCCAGCGGGTTTCCACTTCCTGGATCAGTTTTAGTTGAGGCTTCCCCAATTGTTCCTGTGCAACCCTCTCCTTACAAAATACAATTTAAACAGCATTCATTAAATTGTGAAGGCAGCAGAACTATAAACTAAAGTAGTATTAAAGAAACTAATTAAGGCACAAAACTTACCTTTGCTGTGGTACTGCTCCTGAAATATCCCACTATCTTCCTGGGTTTGGCTCGGATGTGAAAGAGCTCAGGGATCTGGTCAAGGGCCTTCTTCACTAAGTTGAGGGCGTGAGCTCCACATGTGTTTGAGCTGTAGCCCCCAGACTGGCAGCTCCATCTGTTACAAGGCATGTAACTTTATCAGCCCATTCCCTCATGAGCCTTTCACTTGTGCAATGTTTTCTGCGGTGTGCGCCGTGGGAAAATGTTGCACTCCCAAAACTGTATTTAATAAGCTGGAGTCATCAACAAAATGGCAGGTGACAGCGAGATATGCCTCTGTGTTAATAGAAGTCCACATATCTGCTGTCAGACTCACAGCTGCTGCCTTCTCAGTGCTGACCTTAGCTTTCTCCTTCATCTCCTGGTACCTGGCCTCCACCGCGGCTTTCAGGGCCTAAAGGAAAGAAAAAGTATTTAGTTTAAAAGTACGAGGTGGCTGTCCCGTGACTCATGGACTCAGGTTTGAGCCTCCGTCCTGCCTGTCCACATTGTTAATGGTTTTATTCAGTAAAAGCACCATTTTCAATGCTTTTATTACCTTCTGAGAGGGGAGAACATAGCTGTGATTTAACAATTTAATAAATCTTTTAAATCCTTTGTCCTCCACAGTGCTAAATGGCTGTGTGTCCTCAATCACCGAGCTAACCAGGTCTTCATCTATTTGAGATTTTTCTCCTGAGGAAAGAAAATAAAAACAAAGCACATATATAAATATCATATACATTATAACAGTTGTATTATTGTTGTATTATTTAGTCACATTACTGCCTGCTTGTTACGGCCTCGTGCCTCCAGCTCCTCCTCCTGCTGGGTGTGTTCTCTCTCTTTCTCTCTCTTTCTTTCTCTTTCTCTCCTGATGTGCCCCACAGCTGCCTCCTGATGAACAGCACAGCTCCATACAGACTGGAGGTCACATGAACAGCCTGACCAACCAGCACCTCCACCTGTGGCACACCCCCTTTAAAGGGACTCGCCTCCTGCAACTCAGGGGCTGAGTCTGTGTGCTGCTGACAAGCCACTCAACAGACTTGTGGATTTAGGAACTTTTGGAACTTGGAACCTTTGACCTGTGAAACTGTTGGATTTTGGAACTTTTGGACTTCGAGAGCTGGTGATCCCTGTTAATTTGACACAATTTTGAGTTGATCTTCTGTGTTAATCTGTTCAGATTTGCACTCTAAGAGCCTCCTTTTGACTATTCTTTTTGTTGTTGTTCGTAGTTAACTGAATTTTTCTTTGTTTAAATATCTGCACTTGCCCTAATATTAAAAAAAAACATCAACGCTACTAAATTTAGTTACTTCCTTTTCTCCACAGAGAACGGTTCATAACAATGCTATATTATCATGGCATTGTTGACTGACCTGGTCTTGGTCCATATTCGGTGTCGTTCTTATTCTCATGTGGTGCCTCAGTGTGGACGAGGGGTTGTGGATGAGGTGTTGTGGACGGGGTGTTGTGGACGAGGTGTTGTGGACGGGGTGTTGTGGACGAGGTGTTGTAGATGAGGTGTTGTGGATGAGGTGTTGTAGACGAGGTGTTGTAGACGAGGTGTTGTAGATGAGGTGTTGTAGACGAGGTGCTGTAGACGAGGTGTTGTGGATGAGGTGTTGTGGATGAGGTGTTGTAGACGAGGTGTTGTGGATGAGGTGTTGTAGACGAGGTGTTGTAGACGAGGTGTTGTAGACGAGGTGTTGTAGACGAGGTGTTGTAGACGAGGTGTTGTGGATGAGGTGTTGTAGATGAGGTGTTGTGGACGAGGTGTTGTAGATGGGGTGTTGTAGATGAGGTGTTGTGGATGAGGTGTTGTGGATGAGGTGTTGTAGATGGGGTGTTGTAGACGAGGTGTTGTGGATGAGGTGTTGTGGATGAGGTGTTGTAGATGAGGTGTTGTGGATGAGGTGTTGTAGACGAGGTGTTGTAGACGAGGTGTTGTAGACGAGGTGTTGTAGACGAGGTGTTGTGGATGAGGTGTTGTAGATGAGGTGTTGTAGATGAGGTGTTGTGGACGAGGTGTTGTAGATGGGGTGTTGTAGATGAGGTGTTGTGGATGAGGTGTTGTGGATGAGGTGTGTTGTAGACGAGGTGTTGTAGACGAGGTGTTGTAGACGAGGTGTGTTGTAGACGAGGTGTTGTGGATGAGGTGTTGTAGATGAGGTGTTGTAGATGAGGTGTTGTGGACGAGGTGTTGTAGATGGGGTGTTGTAGACGAGGTGTTGTTGATGAGGTGTTGTAGATGGGGTGTTGTAGACGAGGTGTTGTGGATGAGGTGTTGTAGATGAGGTGTTGTAGATGAGGTGTTGTAGATGAGGTGTTGTGGATGAGGTGTTGTGGATGAGGTGTTGTAGACGAGGTGTTGTAGATGAGGTGTTGTAGACGAGGTGTTGTAGACGAGGTGTTGTAGATGGGGTGTTGTAGATGAGGTGTTGTGGATGAGGTGTTGTGGATGAGGTGTTGTAGACGAGGTGTTGTGGATGAGGTGTTGTAGATGAGGTGTTGTAGATGAGGTGTTGTAGATGAGGTGTTGTGGACGAGGTGTTGTAGATGGGGTGTTGTAGATGAGGTGTTGTGGATGAGGTGTTGTGGACGAGGTGTTGTAGACGAGGTGTTGTGGATGAGGTGTTGTAGACGAGGTGTTGTAGACGAGGTGTTGTAGACGAGGTGTTGTAGATGAGGTGTTGTAGACGAGGTGTTGTGGACGAGGTGTTGTAGATGGGGTGTTGTAGATGAGGTGTTGTGGATGAGGTGTTGTGGATGAGGTGTTGTAGATGGGGTGTTGTAGACGAGGTGTTGTGGATGAGGTGTTGTAGACGAGGTGTTGTGGATGAGGTGTTGTAGATGAGGTGTTGTAGATGAGGTGTTGTAGACGAGGTGTTGTAGATGAGGTGTTGTAGATGAGGTGTTGTGGACGAGGTGTTGTAGATGGGGTGTTGTAGATGAGGTGTTGTGGATGAGGTGTTGTGGATGAGGTGTTGTGGATGAGGTGTTGTGGATGAGGTGTTGTAGATGGGGTGTTGTAGATGGGGTGTTGTAGATGAGGTGTTGTGGACGAGGTGTTGTAGATGGGGTGTTGTAGATGAGGTGTTGTGGACGAGGTGTTGTGGACGAGGTGTTGTAGACGAGGTGTTGTAGACGGGGTGTTGTGGACGGGGTGTTGTGGACGGGGTGTTGTAGACGAGGTGTTGTGGATGAGGTGTTGTAGATGAGGTGTTGTGGATGAGGTGTTGTAGATGGGGTGTTGTAGATGAGGTGTTGTAGATGGGGTGTTGTAGATGAGGTGTTGTAGATGAGGTGTTGTGGACGAGGTGTTGTAGATGAGGTGTTGTAGATGAGGTGTTGTGGATGAGGTGTTGTAGATGGGGTGTTGTAGATGAGGTGTTGTGGACGAGGTGTTGTAGATGAGGTGTTGTAGATGAGGTGTTGTGGATGAGGTGTTGTGGACGGGGTGTTGTGGACGAGGTGTTGTGGACGAGGTGTTGTGGACGAGGTGTTGTAGATGAGGTGTTGTAGATGAGGTGTTGTAGATGAGGTGTTGTAGATGAGGTGTTGTGGACGAGGTGTTGTGGACGAGGTGTTGTGGACGAGGTGTTGTAGATGAGGTGTTGTGGACGAGGTGTTGTGGACGAGGTGTTGTAGACGAGGTGTTGTAGACGGGGTGTTGTAGATGAGGTGTTGTGGATGGGGTGTTGTGGACGGGGTGTTGTGGACGGGGTGTTGTAGATGAAGTGTTGTGGACGAGGTGTTGTGGACGGGGTGTTGTAGATGAAGTGTTGTGGACGAGGTGTTGTGGACGGGGTGTTGTAGACGGGGTGTTGTGGACGAGGTGTTGTGGACGAGGTGTTGTAGATGAGGTGTTGTAGACGGGGTGTTGTGGATGAGGTGTTGTAGCCCAGCTCCCTCAGCAAACACTTCCCCTTGTACAAAAGTAAAGACAACTGAAGATATATTGCGTTGCACAAAGAAATATTCATTTTGAAAAAAAAAAAATCTTCTGTTGAAGTATTACTGTACTTACCTTGTTGGGAGAAATTAGATCAAAATGTTCACACACAGGGGACATCCTCCTCTTCCTCACTGGCTCCATTCTCTCCTGACTCTCCTAAATCTCCAAACTGTCTCCAAACTGTCTCCAAACTGTCTCCAAACTGTCTCCAAACTGTCTCCAAACTGTCTCTATCTCTGTCTCCAAACTCTCACTGACCACATCTCTCCATCAAACACCCACATGTTGACTGGAGCCTGAGGGGTTTATGTCACTGTCAAAACTCAAACCACTTCCTGAATCAGTCACATGGTGCAGTCGGGCAGCGAGGCGTCGGACGTTGTCATGATCCCTGTTTTGTTCCTGCTCGTGTTGCTCTTTCCCTCCCTCACGTGTCTGAGCCTGGACTTCTCGGCTCCTTGGCAGATCCCAGGTTTGTACAGAAGGAGCCAGGACCCTAAGCTCAGGGCCACATTGTCTGTGTGTCTATGTGTGTGTGTGTCTACCTGTCTGTCTGTCTGTCTGTCTGTCTGTCTACATGCCTGTGTGTCTGTGTGTCTGTTTCTCTGTGTCTTCGTGTTCACCTCCTGCTCTTTGGACCAGCTCCAGACTCTCACCTGTGACCCCGCCTCTCTGCCCTGGTCCTGTTTCCTCGTCTTCGTCTCTTCACCTCTGTGTTTGACCCGACCTGCCCCCAGCTCCTCGTCTGAGCTTCATTTGCTTGAACTCTTCACTTATTGTGAATAAACACTGTAAACTGAGTCTTTTGGTCCCTCCACCTGACGGACAGACGTCATCATGTTCAGCTCCTCCCCTAAATGAAGCCTGGACACACATCACATCCTGCAAATAGAGGAGCAGACGGGTTTTTCAGTTTATGGACAGGCTCATGTGAAAGAACCTCCAGGATTCAGTCAGTGAGCTGCACAGGCTGCACTAGCACTGATGTCTGCAGGTGCTGGGGTTTAGGTCTGATTCAGAACAGAGAGACCTTTTTGGTTGCAAACTTGTTCTGCTTTGTGATTGGATAATTGCCTTGAAATACCAAATTATAACATAAATATTAATTGAATTTAAATGTGTTATTGTGTCTTATAAAACACCAACAAACTACAAAAGTACAGACGTGTCACAAAAACCAAAGACTCATTTAAACAAACTCATGACTTTACAAAGAAATGAAGCCGACGTCTGAACATGAGACTGACACACCGTCTCGTCCCGTCGTCTTTACTCCAGAACATCTCAGAGGGGGAACGTTTCATCAAATAAACGATTAAAAAAATTCATCATAAAATGGACAAAACAACAAAAAAACAAGCTTCACTTTGCACTTCTCCAGCTCACGTGAACCAGAGTCATTCTTCTTCAGGTTCTTCTTCTTCTACATGTTTTATTGAATATGTCACAACGTGGGACATGTTCACTGTGTTTGTCATTTTAGAATTATCAGTAAGAGGTAATGACGGTGAGATGAAGCTACAAGACGCATCGATACTTTCAGCCAACTGTGCCGCACATGTATCAACACTTCATAAGGATTCATTTACTCTATAGCGCCATCAACAGGTCAGTAAATGTACTACAATCTAGTTTCCACCTCAGCGACATCAATGAACAAATGTACAAAACCTTAGACAGGACGACAGTGAAACATTAGAAACAGAAGTGCACTGGTGTTACTTGTAGTAGAGCTTCTGATTAAATAAACAGAATTAAACCCCAGTATTTTTCATTAGTTTTTTGGTTTTTTTTAAAATAGTTTCTTTAAAGACTCAGGACTAAGGCGGTTCTGTTTTTTGTGAGGATTTCTCCTGCTTTGGAAAAAAAACCTCTCCCAGGCCCAGATGAAGCTGGAGTCACAGGTTCATGACAGTGTGAATAAATTTGGAAACTTATTTCTTTTCTTTCTCCTGCTGTGGCTCCTCCCTCATTTTATAATTATAAGACAAACCTTGTTGGGAGAGATCGAGTCAAAGTTCTTCCAAACAGGGGAAACTTTCTTTTTGTCTCTGGTTCCATCATTTAAAAACCAAACACCAAACCTGAGACGTGGGTCGACTCCTTTGAGTTTCTCTGTGTCTTATATTTAAAATGAACCAGCAAAACTCGTCTGGACACGAGTCAAGTTTATGTAACTCAGTGTCAGAGAACACGGGACAACTGTGATTTTTGTGTGTTTGTGTAAGTGTACGACTGTGTGTGTGTGTAAGTGTACAGCTGTGTGTGTTTGTAAGTGTACGACTGTGTGTGTGTGTGTGTGTGTGTGTGTAAGTGTACAGCTGTGTGTGTTTTTTTAAGTGTACAGCTGTGTGTGTTTTTTTAAGTGTACAGCTGTGTGTGTTTTTTTTTAAGTGTACAGCTGTGTGTGTGTGTGTGTAAGTGTACAGCTGTGTGTGTGTGTGTGTAAGTGTACAGCTGTGTGTTTGTAAGTGTACGACTGTGTGTGTGTTTGTAAGTGTATAGCTGTGTGTGTGTGTGTGTAAGTGTACAGCTGTGTGTTTTTTTAAGTGTACAGCTGTGTGTGTGTGTGTGTGTGTGTGTAATTGTACGACTGTGTGTGTTTGTAAGTGTACAGCTGTGTGTGTGTGTAAGTGTATAACTGTGTGTGTGTGTTTGTGTAAGTGTACAGCTGTGTGTTTTTTTAAGTGTACAGCTGTGTGTGTGTTTGTAACTGTACGACTGTGTGTGTGTTTGTGTAAGTGTACAGCTGTGTGTGTGTGTGTGTGTGTGTGTGTAAGTGTACAGCTGTGTGTGTTTGTAACTGTACGACTGTGTGTGTGTGTGTAAGTGTACAGCTGTGTGTTTTTTTAAGTGTACAGCTGCGTGTTCATTTGTGTCAAACCAGCAGCTCCTCACACGTCCGTCCTTCGGTGTGTAAACAGGAGCAGTCGGCGCTTCGATCCAGGCGCCATCGATTTCCAATACAGCTCAAAACGACAGTGAGACGAGAGCACACTCAACACTGCCCCCTACTGGTTCCATGTTAAAGGAACTGGAGGCAAGATCTGGATTTTCAAAGGTGAAATGCAGCTGGTTCAAGCCGAAAAGGACTGACTCTGATCTGAATCCTCACTAAAGCCCAGCACCTGCAGACGCTAGTGCAGCCTCTGCAGTTCAGCTCAGGTCTGTCCAGGAGAAAAACGTTTGTGTTTGTCTGTCTGCAGGTTGAGGCTCTGCCAACACAGGCTCAGTTGTAACTGTGGAATCTGTACAGGTCCTTTTAACATTTAGATGTAACGGGGTGAGTGAAATCTAAACTACGACGAGAATCCTAAGCTCTTTATTTATTTATTTTATTTATTTGAAGGACAACGTGCAGATACATTAAAAAGATGGCTGCACCAGATTTAGCAAAATGCTATTTTCCATCTGTCGTCCTTTGCACCACAAATATTAAAACACAATTCACATATAAAAGTACAATATAACAAGACAATACAATATACAATTGTGCAGAATTTTAAATATAAAAGTGCAAACTACAAGTTATTAAAGTGCAAGATATAGAAAAAGTGCAACAAATATGAGAATAAATACAGTGTAATCGCTATCAGATGGTACCACGAGGGTAACATCTGATCGCTCTGTACCTCATTGGTGTTATAAATGTTAACAAGACAGTGAAATGACACTAAAACAGTAAAATGACACTCATGATCTGGTAATCTAGTGGCCATCAGATGGTACCACGAGGGTAACATCTGATGGCCGAATACCCGTCTGGTGTTAGTGGAGCAGGACTGAGGGTCAAGAAGCCAGTTTTTAACAGCCCATGAAAAGCTGTGATAATCTGCTATGTTCTTAAGACTTTCTGGAAGCCTGTTCCATTCCTTGATGCTTTAAAGGAGAAGGCAGATTGAGAAAAAGCGGACTTTCTTTTAGGAACACTGCAGTCGCCCCTAGACACGGACCTTAACACTCTGCTTGTTAATTGAGAGCGAGGCTGTACATAGGTCTTCAGTGGGGGTGGGGCAGCGTCATGCAGGATTTTATGTACCAGGCGAATATCGGAGTACCTGATCAAGTTGTCAAAGCTTAATATTTTAAATCTGTCCAATATGTAGCGATGGTGGTAACGTCTGGGCTTTTTATCGAGGATTTTCAACGCCTGATTATACAGTGATCTAAGAGGATTTAGTGCTGTTATTTTGGCTTGAGACCATGAGGAAATACAATACAAAATGTGAGATAAAATCATAGCATTGAGATAAGATTTTGCGGCTTCTAACGATAATGAGCTTCTAATGTGTTGGAAGTTAGCGATGTTGAATTTCAAGACATTACAAACCTTTTTAATATGTTTTTTTTTAAATTAAGGGTAGGGTCTAATATGACTCCCAGATATTTAACTTCCTCGACATTTTTAATCATGCAACCATTCACAGAGATATTTGGACATACATTTTGACTTGGTTTGTTTGAGAAGTACATTGTAACAGTTTTCTCAGTATTCAAAGTAAGGAAGGACTTATTTTTATCTTTGTAAAGGCTGCAGTTATTTAACTAATACAATGTTCTCTGCAAAGAACAAAACCAAACCTTTACATTTGATACCTGCACCGACTCAAACAGCTGTTTCCATTTCATTTCCTGGCGATATTTGCGTAGAAGGATTTTTTTTTATTATTCGAGTTTGGCCCCACAGGTTAAAAACATGAATCTTATGGAACAGACATAAGTGTTATTACTTGAACTGCTCTGAAACTCAATTTAATGTGTCCTGTGTCACTTTAGGTTCTCTCTTTTCCACATTCTACAGCCTGATGTTCATTTGTTGAAACATCTGTACCTGATTTTCACTGCACATGTCTAAAAAAACAGAACTAGCTCATTTAAAATTATGATCTAAACTTATTCCTGATCTGAGCATCATAATTATTCCTACAGTCAGTTTAAAAGTGCTTTTCACAACTTTAAGACCACAGCGCTAAAGTTAACAATGAGTAAGATGCTAACGCGCACATCCTGAGTCTGTGACAACTGACACCAAACAGATGAAGCTGTTAGACTTTAATCACTTTTGTTTTAAAACGATCTGACCAGAAAGAACCGACTGAGAAGAAACTCCAACAGGAACATGATTTTTTTACATCTCAAATCACTTTAAAGTTACAAGTTAGCTAACGTTAGCTAACATTAGCCAAGGTTAGCTAACATTAGCCAACGTTAGCTAACGTTAGCCAACAGTTTTTCATTTAATCACTGGCCTTTTCTGTGGAAGTGTAAATGAAACCAACAGTCACATCGATCACAGGCTCCTGAAAATCTGAGGTTTTATTTCTAACATCTTTTTATCACTGGATCAATAAAACACTTTTCTGATTAGATGCAGCTGCAGCTTATTTCAATCTGAGGAGCTGCTCAAACAAATATCTGTATTTGCTCAGATACATGGGCAGTACAAGAGACGGCAAAGATACTGCAGGAGGACTCGAGTTTTGGAAAAGGATGAGACACTTCAGCTCATCACTGCAGGGTAAAACAAACACGGAGCTTCATAAACCAGGAGACAGAAACATCTGTGCAGAGAACGGACGGGAAACCTCCAGGACAAACACCTCCAAAGGTCGTGGAGAATGAGCCAAGATCCTGTGGGACTCAGATACAGACTGACAGATGGACGACATCGTGGAGAAACAACAGAGCAAAGAACCAAGAGAACATCAGGAAAAAGGAGAAACTAGAGAAACACCAGGGGCTCAAAGAAGAGCTGGAGAAGGTCTGGAAGGTGAAGGCCTCAGTGGTGCCCGTGGTCATCGGACTCGGGGCAGTGACCCCCAAACTGGAGGAGAGACTACAGCAGATCCCAGGAGAAACATCAGACATCTCAGTCCAGAAAAGGAACAGCAAAGATACTGAAGAACCATCAAGCTCCAGGACCTGAGTGTGGAAAAGAGGATAAGAGAGAGAGAGAGTTCACCCGCAGAGGAGGAGCAGATTATATCTATGTATCTATAAATCTGAGAAAAGACCAACCCACAAATGTTATTTTGCGCGGTCCAACACCGCCCTCTAGTGACCCTCATGTGTTTTTACAACTATAATATTAGTTTATTCACTGCTTTAGAGGATCTTCAACGTGACACTTTCTCACAGTTTGTGACGATGTGTCACAACATTCTGGAACATTTATAGTTTCAAACTGAGCAGGACGACAGGTCTGACATTTGGTGGAGTTTTTTGTGTAACTGTCATGATTCTACTTTTCTATCTATCTATATACCAGGGCTGTGTCCCACAAAGTGGGGTGGCCTAGACAGGACACACACTCCTGTTCCCTCCCTCCTTCCCCTCCCCAAACCCTCCCTCCTCGCGACTCTCCATCTCCCCCATCTGCACCAGCGTCCCCTCCCCACCACCATCACCACTCTCCTCCCATTGCCTACAACCTCTGCCGAGGAGGCCAAGCTCACACTGACGTCCACCCGCCCCCCCATCCATGCACCGGACAGCCGAGAGGGCAGCCAGCGTACCCGAGTCGAACACCCCCAGGACCCGCCATAGGCGACACGACGGAAGCAAACCGGCCAGACCCAGAGTGCAAAAACAGACCACCACCAGCACCCAGGAATCCTCCAGAGGACCACATAGGGACAGCCGCCGCACCCAGAGAGGGACAACGAGCACCCAGGCGCACCTCCCGTCCATCACCATCACCGCTGCTGATCTATTGTTCTATTTTCCCCTTTCTCCCAACATTTTTTTCTTATCCTGTGTTGCCCTATATTGTGTATATGTGTATGATATATATATATATATATATATATATATATATATATATATATATATAATGTATATGTATATATATATATATATATATATATGTAATATATATATATATATATATATATATGTATATATATATTGTGTCTAAATGCATTAAAAAGGAGGACATTGTCCTGCAGCTCTGTGGTTAGGGGGGGTAGTCTGGAGGCTCACAGCAGCCAGACTAAAGAATACTACCACCGTATTCCCTGCGTGTCGTAAAAGGCGACTAAAAGGGACGGGGCGAGAGGACTGGGAATCCTCTCCCCTGTAAACTGTTTCCTAGAAATAGACAGGATTCTACTTTTATGATTTTGAATATTTTCTTGTTAAGAAACAAGTCACATGTTTGGGGATAATAACACCATCTGAAAAAGAAAAAGTCCTTTAGTTCATCCTGACAGACGCTGAACAACGAGCTGCTGGAGTTTCATATAAACAGGCCCAGTTTTTACAGAAATATGAACATAAACCTGCAGTTTGACCCTAAACAGTGAAATCCACCTCAGAGATTCTACAGTGTCACATGAACCAGGCCAGGAACTGGACAAAAAGACTTTAAAACATGTGTGTGTGATGTTTATGTAAATGTTGTGTTGTTGTATTATTACATCATTATAATCACATTATAACACAATAAACATGCACTTTGTGTGTGTTGTGTGATGTAACTGTTCAGTGTTGTGTTATTACATCATTATAATCACAACACATTTCAAACCAGCAGAGGGGACTGTGCTGACTTAACTTGTTACTTGTGCTGCCCTTGAGACTCGTGCTGTCGTCATTATTTACTCCAGACTCATGGGGCGTGAGACACTGTGGCCACAGCTGCCCTGGGACAGACTGACAAAACAAAGGCTGCCGTCGGTCTGATGATTCCAGCTCAAGGTTTGTTAAAAAAACATAACTTCATTCAGGTTCAAAAGTTTTATTCAACACAATTTCAACAAAACCTCTTCCTCGAGTTTCTGTGTCGTGTTTGACGTTTGCACAGATCCACGTTTAAAAAACATCAAAAATAACAAAGTTTGTGTTTTATGAAATAAATCTTCAGTTTTAAAACCAGTTTCACAGTGACATTAACAACATTTGTATGAAAATACAAAGGTTAATCCTGAGACTCTTTATGGTTTTATTCACGTCTCTTTATTTGGTTGAATCGACCTGACGAGTAAAAATAAATAAAGATATTTTCACATTCTGTAGTTTCTGAGAAAAGTGACGTCCACATGTGAGGACAGTCTGCGTCTGAATCATTAAGATGAACATTTGAAATAATGATTTGCAAAAACTATTTATTGAGAGCCTGAAACATTTGTCCTGAGTAAAAACAAAAAGAGAAACGACAATCGTGCCTCGAGAACAATGTGTCTGATCAGGATCAGGAGGAGCACGGGACGAAATAAATAAATAAATAAATAAATACACTTTCTTTTTTTTTTATTCTGAACATTCTAAAGCCTTAAATGATCTAAACTGAACATTTTTCATGCTTCTTGTTGCTTTTCTTCTTCTTCTAAACATTTCCCTCGTGGCTGAATGTCCCGTCCTCACGAGGAGCCGGGTCCCGGGACGTTTCAGACTCTCAGAAAACTAAGTCTATATATAGACTACAACCATGTATCTTAAATAAACCTAAAGTATATTGTAAACAAGTACAGCTTTTAAAATACATGTTTCATCGTTCCAATATGGGAAAAGTAATAATACATAAGACTCAACGATACAGTCTTAAAACGATAAACCTTCTTCTAAAGGTCAGAACCCGAGTTTAACCCATAGGATCAAATATGTCACGACACACGACTCTTAAAATGACATTTACAGCATCGTTCTAGTAAAATTAAAACATCTGTCTGATCTCCGTGAATGAAAATACATCCAGAACATTTAAAGGTCCCATATTATACAACACGTCTACATTCTTTAAATATAAGTCATTCTTTTTTATTTTTTTAATTAATAAAAAAAAACATACATTCTTCTGGTCTTTGTGTTTTGATTTAACTGCAGTTCTGTCTTTGGGATAAAACTATTTCCCTGCAGGTTGTTAGAGTTTATCCAGATTCATCACCGTCTTAAAAAGTGCAAAAATGATCTAGTTTTAAAGGTTTGCAGTTGTTTAAAGTTCTTCCTCGTTTATTGTGTCGTGGACGTCCATGTTCACCACAAGAAGTTTAAACGTCCTGAACTCGAGCCGAGCAAGAGTCTGAGCAGAGAGCACGGAAACTTCTGCAATAAACCTGCACCGGGCGAGTTCGGCTCTAGTACATCTGGAGATCAGTGCAGCAGATTCAATGATCAGGGATTATCGATCAGGGATTATTGAGGATTAGCTCTGCAGCCCTTCATGCTTCAGTGTCACCTGCTCAAATACATTTTTAAAGTTCTAGTGTGTGTGATATATTGTCGTTTATTTCAGTGACATGTTTGTGGACGTATAATATAGGACCTTTAAAGTCGTGCACATGTAACAGACTCGTGTTATTCTCGGGCGACACACGTGCAGCCCACGGCGACTCTGAAGGGGCAGTGACACGTCTGGTTTGAGACTCGTTTGGTCTGGTACAGCTGCACGTAGATGGGTTTGGAGATGAGGCCGGGCTGGGTGCAGGAGGCGCAGTCGGCCTCCTCCATGGGCCTCCCCCTGATCCTCGTCACTCTGCAGCACAAACAAAGTCTCGTTACTGACACTGAGTTTTACTGTAAAGTCTCAGCACATAAAGACACAGCTGACATGACTTTTGTGTGATTTCATGGAAGTTAAACCATAAACTTTCTCCACGGTGATAAGTTTTATGTGATAAGTTTTAATACATTTCCACATTTCCCTCCAAATAAGAGACGCAGCCCACACCCAACTTTTTTTTTGTTTTTCAGCTCAATAAAAATAATCCCAGATGAGGAAAAAAAAAAAAAAAAGCTTTTATTTTAGTAAATTTTTCTGACTAAAAATGTGAATTATTTAACATAATTATACTTTACAAAAAAATGTAAATGTTTGTATAATTTGACGTTCTGGTTGGACTCGGGCCCAGCACAAAAGAACAAAACACAAACACATGTTCATCCGAAATAAAGAAGTTTATCACAGTTTTTGCTAAATAAACAATGTTTTGACAGAGATAGACATAATAATTAGTGACCATGTTTAAAATGTTTTATGTGGAGGAGACTCAGACTCTACAGTTTAATGACAGTTTTTTGTGTTACCAACAATCACACAATTTATCTACAGAGCGCCACGAGGGTCAAATGACTTTATGTGAAGAACAAGGACGTTTTTTTGTTTTTTTGCACAATAAGACGGTGGGACACTCACTTTGTGGTCCACGGTGCGATGGAAGAGTTCTGCAGCTCCAGAACCAGGTGATAAACCGAGTGGTGATGAAAGTGGTTTAAGTCACACACAGGCTCACAGTCCGAGTGCAGAGGAGCGCCCGACATGAGGCCGAACACACCCAGCAAACACTGAAACACAGCAACACACATGTGAGACACATGTGAGACGGGGAAATCACAATGAACAGGGTCAAAACTACAGGGAGAAAAGCACAGTCTGGAACATTCTCTGTTCAGACTGTGGACGATTATAAAGAGTCACACGTCCACGGAAACGAGGAGGAGTCGGGTTTATGGAGACGCAAACGTGACCTTTTCAGCACAATTAACCAAAAACAAAAAAACATGCGATTTTAGTCCATTTTTTGGTTAAAAACTTGCATACTGTGGTTTAAATACTATTTTAAATGATCATTTAAAGGGTGGGATGGACTTAAGCCTGTGTAAAAGGGAAACAGTGTAAATAATATTTATATTTAAACATAAGTGTTTGGTTTAAAGCACAAATCAGTGAGTCTCATCAGCTCCGAACCAGCACGAAAAATCTAACCAGGTTTAACACAGAAAATACAGAACTGAACCCCGAACCCCAAACCCCAAACCCTCAAACCCCAAACCCTCCAAACTCCAAACCCCGAACTGTCACATGATCAAACTGAAGCCTGAGCTTTATTCACTTTCACCACGTCATTTTAGAAAAAAACTGAGCTGTTCACGGCTTTTACTCTTAAAGTGAAGCGACATCTGTGTCTTTTTCTGACCTTTATTTCCGCAGATCATTTTTCTCCAGATAATATTGAAACGACTCACATGTAGAAAATGGACGGAGCCGTTTCATCTCGACTCAGGGACAAATAAAAGTGTAAAGACCATTGGACCAGGTTTTCCACCTGAGATGTTCCAGCTCCTCATTTGTCTTTTTCGGTTCAGAGGTTAAAGTTTAAACTCCAGACAAACTTTAAACCATCAGGTTCGTTTTTTTTATTCTAAATGTCAATTTCTTTAACTAATATATTTCATGTGCAGTTTTCAGGTGGAGAGTCTAAATCCTTTTCTCCATGGAGACGTTTTGCCTGAAATGTTCCAGTCAAAGGCACAAAACTTAAATACAACAAGTATTATATAATTATTCTATTTCTTAAATTATTTCTATTTATCTATTATCTTGTATTTATCTATTATCTTGTTTTATTTTATTTCTTTCTGTTCTCTATGTGTGCGGTGCAATGCTGGAATTTCCCCACTGTGGGACTAATAAAGGCATATCTTATCTTATCTTATCTTATTTTGGGAATAAAAACATGTAATTTAATACATATAAGATACATGAGTTTACACCATAGAGTGGAACATTATCGACAAAGAACTTACAGTTTTCTAATCTTACTTTTACTTATTTGATCATTATTATTCTGTACAAACAGCAGCAGATTTTTACACTTTTTTGTACTTATTTATATCTTTTTATTTGACTTATTTTGAAACTATTGCAGTTTTCTTACAGCATTTGTTTGCAATAACAGTGAATTATTTGGAATTAAGAAGGAAAGTACAATTAAAAGAATAAAACATGTAGGTCTAATATTGAAAAACTATGAGATGAACACAAAACACAGCTGATTTTAGATTTAGGTGTCAGTTTCAGTTTGTAGTTCACTCACCAGAAGAGCAGTCGTAGTCGAGTCCATTGTGGAGCCTTGGCTGTGGTCTGTGGTTCCCTGTCTTGGTGCAGTAATCCCTGGTTTTGGCTCAGTTTGTGGGATAGCCTTTTATCTACAGCAGCCAGTGATGACGAAACACATCAACCAATCATGAGGAAATCTTGGCCAAATGACAAGTATGCAAATGTGCTCCAACTATTCTTATCCACTTAAATAACTCCCACAGAGTCGAGTCCCCGCCAGCAGAATTATACAAATGATGACAGATAAAGTGAGATCATAACCATCATCACAAAAGAGCCAATCTGGAGCCAAACTGGGGAAGGTAACGCTGTCAATCAAACCTGCCGCTAACAGGAGCGACGTCGGGGACAGAAGGACCAGGGATGAGGGTCTGTTATTAATGTTCAGATGTTGATTTACAGACACAAGACGTGAAATAAAAACCCCAGGATCATGTAGAGGGTTAATACGAACATTTAAAGACCAACATGAGTCTGACAGCAGCAGGGACAGAGAGATGGGAGACAGACACAGACAAAAATAAAATCAAAATAATACAAATAAAATTTAATTAAAAAAATCTAAATAACTCAAAAAAAAAAAAAAAAAAAAAAAAAAAAAAAAAAAACAACAACAACTCAAGAACAAAAATAAATAAATAAATAAAAACTAAAACTCAATAAGAAAAAAACATGTTTAAAAATAAACTAAAAAGAATAAAAATCTAAATGACTTAAAAATAACTCAAAAAATACACTCAAAATAAACACAAAAAATTAAAATAACAAATAAATAAATCGATAAAATAAAAATAAAAAACTCAATAAGAAAACAAATAAATAAATAAAAGCACCTAAAAGGATCATGTGGAGGGTTAATCTGAACAATTTAAGACCAAAATGAGTCTGACAGCAGCAGGGACAGAGAGAGATTTTAACAGACTACTGACTAGTGGTGCAGCAGCAGAGGGACAGAGAGAGACCCAGATATTACACAGAAACTGAATCTGGAGGCGAGAGTCCTCATCATTTCTGAAGGTGACAAAGGTTCCACAAATGTTTTAATCTTATTTGAACCCACTGGTCGATGAAAAATATCAAAAAGCTGGTTTCCCTTCAGAGGATTTCTTTTCTTCCCTTCATGAATCACTGGTTGTTGCACATGTCCGTCACGGCTGTGTCAGGCTCTAATTCAGGACCGTGCACCGTGACCGTGTCACTGGTTTTCACACTTTCTGAGCCACACTTACTTTATCAGTTGTGTCACAAACTCTTCACAATTATTAACCTTTTAATAAAATCACAAAAATGTGACAAACGTTTGAATCGAGATGTTGCTTCAGTGTTTGTTCCATTATTCATGATGCTCTGTGACGCTGCTGTGATTGAAACGGAGAGTTTCTTGCGTTTCCATTCAATCGAATTGCACCCACGACACGATGCTGCTGGGGCCAGATTTCAGTTTTCTGACCAAACAGGACGTGTCTCAAAAAAATGAAGCTCTTTTCCCTTTTACAAAACTGTGACCTGTCTGTTTCTGTTTCTTTTGGACTCGTGTTTCTTCCTGCAGAGTTTCCTTTCAGTCACGGAAACTTTAAGTCTGATTTCATGTCAGACAGTGAGAAAAAAAAGTGTATCTCTTTTGTTTTAGTGTTTTTCAGCTGTAACACTGTTAATTCTTATTTTTTTACTAAACTATTAACATTTGTTCCGTTATAACAAAAACACACGACCCAGAGCGACTCTGATCCTCATGTAGTAACGACAGAGTTTGGGTGCATATGTGTCTGGCCTCAGTTTTTCGTGGACACTGTGACGCTGGATTCATCTTGAAGCACAAAACTTTGACTGTGGGACACGGTAAAGGTCTCGCGCGCTGGAGCCGGGACGTGTTTCTTATCTTCTTCTTTTTTATCCAAACATCGCCGTCTGAAAAGTGCCAAAAAAAGAGTGCCATTTTTTACACAAGAACTGTTATCTTAAAGGTGCACTGTGTAACTTTTCTGGTGAATGGGTCTGTCATGCACCTGTATCCATGGAGATGTCATCATTATAGTGGGAAAGTTCCACCGTAGGGCATTACACTGGGGCTTTACACTTGTATCTAAACGGATCTGCATTTTGCTCTGTTGTGTTTCTGTTGCTGGTGAGAGACATCGCCTCTTCACAGATCTGATCTGTAACGTGACCATGGAGACAAGGAGTCAAAGAAAAGCTCCATAGTGCATCTTTAAACAAAACGTGCAAAAGCCGTGCACACTCAGGCTCTTCATGCAGATGTTGTGTTTGTTTTGTAACCTCAGGGGGGGACGGTGGTAACCCCTCAGTGTGTGGAGAGTTGTCGTGTGAGCAGCTCCAGGCGCCGCAGGAGTGACGTGAGCTGTGTCACATCATGTGATATTATTCTTGGGCCAGAGTCTGTGTAACCTTCAGGCAGCAGCACTGACTCTCAGGCAGAGACAGTGATGCATGGATGAGTAGACCAGAGTTACAGCGAGTAAAAGTGGAGGCGGAGGTAAAGTGGTGTCAGGGTGAAAGTAGGACTCAGCCATAACCCTTTATGACCTCAGGAGCACGCAACGTTTTTATAGTAACAGAAGATTTCCACAGATTATATCATCAGGATTTGTCACTGCTCACACCTCATCAAACTCACTCTTCAAAACAGCTAATTTCAACAACTTTAACTCATTTATTTTCCACTTAAAGAGGCAGATCTAAAAAGAATGATGCTAATTATTCACCAGGAGTTTTCACAGCGCTAGCATGCAAATGTACACTTTCTGATGATCATTTTAGTTATTTCACTGTTTGCTTTTAGTTACCCGAGAGTAAAATAATGACAGGCTGTAAAATGGCTTTTGAACTTTGACATTAAGTCACATCTATTGTGTAGGTGTGACTTAATGTTGCTTTATCTTTAGTTTCACTCTTGACTCACGTTAACCTCAAAAAAAAATAATAGGACTCATGTTTTGGACAAGACGGTGCTGGCTCATCATCAGTCATAACTAGACATTCTGTAACTACTAAAAATAACTCTCTTGTGTTGCTGTTCCAACTAATGCTGCATAACCCGGAGAACTGTGGCTTTAAATGTCATAACATGAGACACACTGGAGATGCTCGTTTATTCTTAATTACAACTTGATGGTCAAGTTGTTTGTTATAATTTGGTGTTTTGTTATCTACACCATTATCTCATTTGAGTTTAAACCTAAAAAGGACTCCCTCTGACCTAAACCCCAGCGCCTGCAGCCAAATCATCAGTGCTAGTGCAGCCTCTGCAGCTCTCTCTGCTTTCACGAGGCCTCATGTCCGTGTCCTGTATCTGCAGGAAGAGGCACCTCCGAAAAAAAACACAAACAAACAAACATCAGAGTGAAGACTTCTACTGGTGTCTTTAGATCTGTGGAATGACCCCAAACAACTGAAGGACACGACGTGGGACCACGGGACAGACTGAAGACACGACGTGGGACCACGGGACAGAACTGAAGGACACGACGAGGGACCACGGGACAGAACTGAAGGACACGACGAGGGACCACGGGACAGAACTGAAGGACACGACGTGGGACCACGGGACAGAACTGAAGGACACGACGAGGGACCACGGGACAGAACTGAAGGACACGACGAGGGACCACGGGACAGAACTGAAGGAACACGACGAGGGACCACGGGACAGAACTGAAGGACACGACGTGGGACCAGGGGACAGAACTGAAGACACGACGTGGGACCACGGGACGGGAACTGAAGGACACGACGAGGGACCACGGGACAGACCTGAAGGACACGACGAGGGGACCACGGGACAGAACTGAAGGACACGACGTGGGACCAGGGGACAGAACTGAAGGACACGACGTGGGACCACGGGACAGAACTGAAGTGGCTGATATTAAGAAATCCTGTCAATAAAGAGCTGGTCTGTCGGTTTATTTTGAGTAAAAACAGTCAAGTTGACAAGTTAAAAAATGCACTTGAACAAGCACAAACACAAACATGAACCTCCTGTAAATCTACAATGGTTTATACAATAAACAAACAAAACTCTGTCTGTGGCTGAAACTTAACATGATTTAACCTCACATGATGTTTTGATGCTCCTGGTCCACA